>CM060199.1:26235949-26255498 GCA_030562195.1 Nipponacmea schrenckii
TATCTTTCCAACGTACAATTCGTTTTAAAATACACAAGTACATCTGTATAAGTACATGCCCACAAAAACCAAGGAATAGATTTGTACACGTTCATGAGACGATCAGACATCAAAACATACATATACATTCAAAAAAAAAAAAAATAGAATCCTTGGTGATATATATTATTCAGATCTCATAAGACATATGAAAAATATAATACATAAAACACAGATATCTATACAGTCAGTATTAAATAAAATTTACACAAGTTCAGAGATTAGTTGAAGCTTTTCAGTATTAGATTTATAAATTTACACAAGTGTTCTAATTCTTTCCCGGCTTGAGTTGAATAAATAAGACATATTGAAGGTTGAAGGAGTTCGTTTGTAAGGTTTGATATACAACAGTCTTTCTTTTATAAAAATATTTACACATAAAAATATAATGATATTCATCACCTATTTCATGTGAATTACAATATTTACAAGAGCGATTTTCCTTTTCAATATTTGCAAAAATACCAGCTTCTTCAGGCAAGCGATTACTCCTATGATGAAAGGGGGCTGTTATAGCAGAAAATTTTTATTACCCGTGTCACCCGAAAAGAATTTCGATCGACTCGACCTCCCGCTATTTTAAATAATGGAGTATGACGGTTTTTGGAATAAAAATCGTAGCCTATTTCATTAATATGCGAAAAAAATTATCATAATTGATATTTATGTCCACTTTCAATAGCAGTTGACTCGACCCCGGCATTTTAAGGTGATAAGTTTCATCACTCCTACATCGAAATCTGGTAAATGAACGCCTGTATTTTGGAGACAATGATAATAAATATGGCTCAAGATTAAAAGAGACTTTAAATATCCTGTAATTCTGGCATTTGCTTGAATTAAAAACAACAGAATCCCAGTCTTGAATGTACGGGTCTTTAGTCTTTGTAATAAAGACTGTTTCAGCCATTTTCTATTTACACTATAAGGCGTATCCCAGATAAACGATAAACCTGAATTATTTAAGGTATTCTTAATACAATTTGGCCATGGATTGGAATTTGGATGATTTTTATACAATTGGAGGGATATTTTACATTGATTGCTTGTTACAATAGAGTGCTAGAGTGGAAAGACACCTAGTTCGCCATACACCATAACATTGGGGGTTGTAGATTTAACGCCCAACAGACTTTTGCAAAATCTCAGTTGGAGTCTTTCTAAGAGTCCCCTAATTTCACATCCGTACAGAGCAATAGGCACCACAAGACAATTAAACACATGCAACTGTGTATCAATATCAAGATTCAGTTTACGACCTTTTCGCAGAATAGAAATACCCAAATACACATATTCATTAACACATTCAATTTTAAAATCTCCATACCTAATTATGAGTTTATTTCTTATTAGCCCCTTTGAGAAAACCATTGTTTTAGTTTTTGATGTATTGATATCAAGTGACCAGGTTCTACAATATTCTAACATACAGTTAAAAGCGGATTGTAGTTCCTTTTCATTTTCCGCTAGCAGAATTGTGTCATCAGCATAGAGTAGGCAGAATAATTTCATATAAACTCCAATATCATGCACATCTGATTCATAGATACATAACCCATTGTAATGAGCTGACGGGAACGAAGATAAATTTTTTTGTTCAGACAAACACAAGATTTAGCATTTTTATATAATTTATGGATAACACAGAATATCTTTCCTGAAACACCGTGGGATCGTGTAAAATTTCCCGAGCGCTAATCAATAAATCCACAGTAGAGCCGTTTATGTTTACCTATGTACAAATCAATCAGACATTTCAGTGCGAAGATATGATCTAACATCGAATGATGTTTACGGAAACCTGCTTGTTCAGGACCAATCTTGAAATTAGTCTCTATAAAATTATGTAACAATTTGCAGAAACAGCTCAATAAAGTTATATTACGATAATTACTCACATCTGTTTTACTGCCTTTGTTTTTATTGATAGGAAGAATCATTCCAGCGGCCCACTCGCTTGGTACTATATCTGTTTCAAGAATCAAATTGAATAATGACACATTTATAGGTAACATAATATTTTAGTGCTTTTGATGTACTCATTTAAAATTTCATCCGACCCATAAGCTTTGTTTGTTTTTAATTTGTCTATACAATCGCTTAATAACCACTTATCAAAACCGTCAGCTACTACCCGTCAACAAATTAGACATAATGATAAATAATTAAAAGATAGAAAATGTCTCTAATTTCAAATTGCTAGGAGTTGTTGTAAATCAAGATATGAACTGGAAATTCCATATCAAACATATTTCTAAAATTTTAAATAAAAAAAATTTTTTCGACTTCGTAAAATTCAAAAAAAAAATTTTTTCCTTAAAATTTCCACCTTTTTTTTCAAAGGGCTTTTTTTTTTTAAAATTTTGCCCCCCAAAATTTTGGGGGAGTTTTTTGAAAAAAAACATTTAAAACGTAAAAAAGGAAAAAAAATGAAAAATAAAAAAACCCAAAATTTTAAAATCGGTTTGTTAGTAATTGCATAATAAGGAAAAAATTTAATTTGTTGTAAATTTATTTTAAAATTTCGAATAATTTTTGGAATCCCTAAAAGAAAAAAACCGCATTAAAAAAAATTTAACTTTTCTTCCTAGAATTCCTTTTTTTAAAAACCCGGGTTTAAAATTGGGTAAAAGTAAAAATCAGTTTAAAAAAAAAACCCAAAACACTATTTTTTGGAAATTTTTAAAACCCCCTTTTTGGGGAATTTTAAAAAATAAACCCAAAATTTTTTTCTTTATTTTCTACAGAATTTTAACATTAAAAATTTAATAATGTTTTTTATCCCGATTTGTTATTTTGGTTTTTTTTTTCGGGCCTTTTTAAACTTTTTCCCAAAAATTTTTAACCCCGAAATTTTTATTTTTTTTAAATTTTTTTTTAATTTTCCCCCGAAATTTGAAAATTTTTTGAAAAAAACAAAAGGAATACAATGAAATTTAATTAAAAAACCCCAAAAATTTTTTCAAATTTGAATTTTTTTTGAATAAGCATAACTTTGGCCCAAATTTTGATCGCAAAATTTTTTGGAAGTTTTTTTTTGAAAATTAAAAGGGTCCCTAAAAAAAATTCAATTGGTTTTTCAAAACCCCTTTTTTGAAGGTTTAATTTGTTTAAAAATCATCAAAAATAATTCTATAACAGGCAAAAAACCCTTTTAAATTAAAAAAAAGGGGTTTTTTTTCATCCCAAATCCTTTGAAAAGAATAAGGGTAATTTTTTTCCAATTTGGGTTTTGGGTTTTTTAAAACAAAAATTATTGGGCAGAATTTTTATTTTAAAAAAAACCCGAATTATACCATTTTGAAATTAGGAGTTCTAAATATAGAGCATATTGCCTTTAATATCCCAGAAAAAAATCTTAACGTTATCGTGATCTACAGGCCTCCTGTTTATAGATTAGATTTGTTTCTACAATGTTACAAAAGTTACTGGTTGAAATAGAAGAATCTGGTTCACATTATATTATCATGGGATATTTCAATCAAAACATATTGGAAGGACATTTGTCTGTAGAGAATTGTTTTAAAACATTTGGCTTCCAACAACTTGCCCATCATTACACTACCGAAGGTGGTACACTTATAGATCATGTTTATATCAGTAGAAACATACCGACACACAATGTCAAAATATCTCGTATACCTGTTTATAATAGCTACCACGAGGCTATACAAATAACCATACGGTAATAATAATAACTAGAACTGTGAACAGTACTGAGAGTGGCAAACAACCCCTATGGGGCCATTTGATACAAGGTCACGTGATATAGCCTTTTGAAATTTTACACACTCAAAACAAACTTTTTAACAACCATTATAAGCATAGGCCTATGTATGGACAGCTTAGGTCAAGTACATTTTACTTGAAAATTATTAAGGTAATTGAAGGTCAAGGTCACTTGATATAGCCTTTTCAATTTTTTTAAAAACGGGTACAAAAAAATTGTTGTCGACCATTATAGGCATATGTGTGGATAACTTAGGTCAAGAACATTCTACATGAAAAAAATTCAGGGTCATTGAAGGTCAAGGTCATTTGATTTGGCCTTTTGAATTTTCAAAAAAATTCAATCGGGCATTAAAAAAATTTAAATTTGAAAATCAAAATTCTGTTCCCAACAAGTTTTAGATAAAGTAACAAGGTTTCGAAAAACACCAAAATCGGACAAATCGGATAAAAATTAGCGGACTTATTAAGATTTTGCTGAATGTTACCGTTCTGTGATGACACATAAAGTATCACTTCCGGTTTGGATTTTTTATTCTAAAAGGGTTTTAATTATGCCTGATAGTATATATGTATAGCTTTTGTACTGATTTCTTACATACACCGGAAGCTGGGTGACCCAACGCGGTTCCAAAAAACCGGAAGTTCTCACGCAAGAACCGGAAGCGGTAGAAAATTTGTTATGATGCGGTTTTATTTCTATAGGCGACTTCTCTATATTCTGTAATTTTCAAAGCGATCAGATAATTAGCAACAAAGTTATGCAATTATGCATATTATTATTATGCAATTACTAACTAATGATGCGTAAAAATTTTAGTTTTATATATTCATTTTCTATTCCAGTACGTATCTTATCGTATTTTTCAAACCAAATTTCTATACCATTTTCGAGTTGGGCTAGGGAGCTTCCCGAAAAAAAAAAGTCTAATGGAAACAAAGAGTGGCAAATTTCTAATATAGCCCTTTGAACTTTTATACGCCCACATATAATGTGGACGTATATTGCGGTTGATCATGTCCGTCCGGACGTCCGTTCGTCCACAATTGCTTGTGGCCACAATAGAGACCACAGTTTTCATCGGATTACAATGAAACTTGGTATGTGTCTCTGTCATCATAAAATCTCGGTTCCTTTCGAAAACCAGCTTTCTGACTTTTACTGTTGGTGAGTTATGCCCTCTTTTTTAGCGAAAATTCGTCAAATTCAGCTTGTGGGCGCGATACAGGCCACAATTTTTGTCCAATCTTTTCCAAACTTGGTATGTGTCTCTATCATCAAATAATCTCGGTTTCTTTCGAAAACCAGCTTTCTGACTTTTACGGTTGGTGAGTTATGCCCCCTTTCTTAGTGAGAATTCGTCAAATTCAGCTTGTTTATGCCCTCTTTTTTAGCGAAAATTCGTCAAATTCAGCTTGTGGGCGCGATACAGGCCACAATTTTTGTCCAATCTTTTCGAAACTTGGTATGTGTCTCTATCATCATATAATCTCGGTTCCTTTTGAAAACCAGCTTTCTGACTTTTACGGTTGGTGAGTTATGCCCTCTTTTTATACGCCCACATGAAATGGGGGGCGTATATTGTCGTCACCCACGTCGGTCCGTCGGTCCGTCCGTCCGTCCGTCCGTCCGTCCGTCCACAATTGCTCGTAAACACTCTACACGGTGTAATTCTTGACGGATTTAGATGAAACTTAATATGAGTGTTTATGATCACGCAAGGATGAACCCTATTGAAAATCAGCGAAATCGGAAAAAAATTAGTATGAGTTTGTGCCCTTGTTCTTGAATGGCTCGTAAACACTCTACAAAGTGCAATTCTTGACCGATTTTGATGAAACTTGGTGTGAGAGTATGTTATAAATCAAGGATAAACCCTATCGAAAATCAGCGAAATCGAAAAACATTTAGTATGAGTTATTGCCCTTGTTCTTGAAAACGCGTTCAATTTTAGCTTGTAAACACTCTAGAAAGAACTATTCTTAATGGATTTTGATTAACTTTGGCTTGAGTATTTATTTTTACCCAAGGATGAACCCTATTATAAATCAAATAAATAGAAATATATTTAGTGTCAGTTATAGCCCTTGTTCTTGAAAACGCGTTAAATTTTAGCTTGTAAACACTCTAGAAAGAACAATTTTTAATGGATTTTGATGTAACTTGGCTGGAGTATTTGTTGTCTCCCAAGGATGAACCCTATTGAAAATCGAAAAATTATTAGTACAAGTTATTGACCTTGTTTTTGAAAACGCGTTCAATTTAACTCGTAAACACTCTAGAAAGAACAATTTTGAATGGATTTTGATGAAACTTGGCTTTAGTATTTGTTTTCTCACAAGGATAAACCCTATTGAAAATCAGATAAATCGAAAAATATTTAGTGTCAGTTATTGCGCCTGTTTTCTAAAACGCTTTCAACTTTTGGCTTGTGAACACTCTAAACATTCCTTTTTGACAAAACTCGCTGAAATTGTTTAATATCAACCAAGGATGAGCCTTATTAAGAATTAAAAATATCAAAATATTATTAAGGATGAACCCTATTGCAAATCATAAAAATACCGAAAAATATTTAATGAGTTGTTATTAGGTACAATTCTTGACTGTTTTTAATGAAACTAGAGACCCTGGAAAAAAATAGGTTGGTAGGTTGAATAATTCATTCCACTAATTGTTACCTTACTGAAAAGTTTTTATTTGAAATAAATGCTGCAAGTGGGCGTATATTACCTTGCCTGGCAAGCTATCTTTTTTAGCGAAACTTCGTCAAATTCAGCTTGTGGGTGCGATACAGGCTACAATTTTTTTCTGATATTTTCGAAACTTGGTAGGTGTCTTTGTCACCATAAAATCTCGGTTCCTTTCGAAAATCAGCTTTCTGACTTACAAATCGGAGAAAAATTAGACTTTTTTTGCTAAATATCACCGTTCTGTGATAACACAAAAGGTTTCACTTCCGGTTAGAATTTTTTCCTCTTATTCTGTTCTAATTATGCCTGATAGTTTATATGTTTTACTTTTTGTACTCATTTCTTACATACAACGGAGGTTGGGTCACCCAACGTGGTTCTGAAAAACCGGAATTTCTCATGCAAAAACCGGAAGTGGTAGAAACAATTTTATGATGTCTTTTTATTTCTATAGGCGACTTCTCTATATTCTGTAATTTTCAAAGCGATGGGATAATTAGCAACAAAGTTATGCAATTATTCAATTATTATTATGCAATTTCTCACTTCCGATTCATACAAATTTCAGTTATAATGAAAACAAAGAGTGTCAAATTTCTAATTTGCCACTCAATAAGTGAAAAATCACATTCATAAGAAATATTTCTTTGAGTTGATTTGCACACCTTACCGAAAATCCACGCAGAAATTGAATGACCTGCCGAAAATAGTCGTTATAAATATAGAACCAAAACTACCTCTATCACCTAGTCCCTATTTATCTAGCTACACACATCTTTGACGAATGTGTAAAATCTTATTCGGCTTTCTTATGCTTTTGTAATAGCTTATTTGAATCATTTATAACATTTTTAGAATCAGATAGTGAAAGAGGCGTTAGTTTAGAAGAGCCAAAACAAGGTAAGTTTTTACCTCTTTATTATTTATTATTGTCAATTTTTTTTTGCCATTATATTTGAAAGAATATGCTTCGAATAATAATAAAAAGAATATTAATGTCGATTTTATCGTTAAAAGGAATTTAGCAATTTGACTTGTTTCTAAGCCAGTGAATACAGCCAATCAGAACCCTACACAGAAAGAGGGTGGGGCCTTTGATTGGCTGTATTTACCAGCGCAGGATAAAATTGTCACATTTTACAACTAATCTAAGTAAGATAGGTGGTCCTTGAAGTCACGGTATAAGACGAAATTCGTTAGAGGTTCCCATTGAGGTGTTCTTTATGTTCGTGGTGACATTTACAATACAAATAAACGTGTTAGAAATTGAATGACCTGCCGAAGATAGTCGTGATAAATATAGAACCAAAACTACCTCTATCTATATACATCTTTGACGAATGTGTAAAATCTTATTCGGCTTTCTTGGGCTATGTTTAAAATCTCATTTGAATCATTTATAACATTTTTAGAATTAGATAGTGAAAGAGATCTTAATTTAGAACAGCTCAAGAAAGGTAAGTTTTATATCATTATTATCAATTAATGTAAATTTCATGTTGCTATTATATTTGAAATAATATGCGTTCAATAATTATAAAACAATATAGGTCGATTTAATATACAGTATTTTCCAGCGCAAAATAAAATTGTCACATTTTCAAACTAGTCTAAGTAAGATAGGTGACCATTGAAGTCAAGCTATAAGGCGAAATTTGTAATAGCCTTGCATTGTGGTGTTCTTTATGTTCGTGCTGATTTTTATACGCCCACATGAATGTGGACGTATAATGTTGTCGCCCCTGTCTGTCAGTCCATCGATCTGTCGGTCCGTCAACATTTGTTGTAAATACTATAGAAGATAGATTTTAATAAAACTTGCTATGAGTACTGAAATTGATAAGACGGCAGTCAAGTTCGATATTGAAAATTTTTCAATGAACGTGTTTTGTGTTATTGCCCTTAAAGTTTATTGTGGTTGCAATAAGAAGCTTCACTTTTCAAAGGATTTCGATGAAACTTGCTGTATACTGTAAGAATTTGGTTCTTTATTCGTTATTCCTTTTTTGAAGAATACTAATTAACGAAAAACGGAAACCC
The DNA here is from genome assembly GCA_030562195.1 of Nipponacmea schrenckii. Taxonomy (NCBI): domain Eukaryota; kingdom Metazoa; phylum Mollusca; class Gastropoda; family Lottiidae; genus Nipponacmea; species Nipponacmea schrenckii. Next base: position 26,244,452 of record CM060199.1, read on the forward strand.
AAAACAAAAGAATGTTATTCATTCTTACAAAGAGGTTAATGTTTATTCAGCTTAGGATTAGGAGAACGACGTACTTCAAAAAGGTTAACAAAAGCTACTCTTTTATAATTAATTTTTTTTTATTAAAAAATTAATAATAATAATAAACTCTTTGTGTTTTATGCGTCAGAATTAGATCCAATACACTCGGACAAGGCCCTGCCTCACATTCAGCCCATGAGGCAATGCATTGGAGAAAAAAAAAATCGAAATACATAATATCTCAATATACGATTCGTCTAAAAATACACAAGTATATATGCATCAAATGGACATATCTATGTTCCGGCGATCATGTACATGACCAGAAAATAAATATACAATATATCACATACAATTTGATTAAAAATACACAAGTACATGTGTATAAAATAAACAGATCAGCGATCAAGTACATGACAGCAAAAACCATAAATATATCATTTCAACGTACAATTCGTTTTAGAATACACAAGTACATGTGTATAAGTACATGACCACAAAAACCAAGGAATACAATAGTACATATTCCAGTGAGAAAGGGGAAACTAAAATTAATAAATAACTTGAATCATTAAATCATGGAGAAACACAATTGTTAGGTTATTAGTAAGTAAGCCTATAGTTGGTGAACAGAATACCTGTGTAACAGGAAGTATGCTTATGCTAAGGAAAGATTACTAAGAATCATCCTTCGAAAAGTCTAAAAATCTGATGCTGATTTAAATTTTCGTCTAGTCCATTCCATAAAATTGATCCTTTGTATTTAATACTTCTTAATCAAATTGATTCGTGATTTTTGCACCACAAGTTTTGAATTTATGCTAGACTAATTTATACGAATTAAAATTATGCCTGGTTTTAATGTCAAAAATATTAAGCCTTTTAAGATTCAGTGACAAATCAGTATCGTACTTAGAACCAAGAATTAATTTAAAAGCAATTTTTTGTTGCCTATGTAAAATATCGGCCGATGCAATGTCGTGCGAATCCCAAATAGTTGAACAATAACTCAAATTTAAATTTTAGCAACGAACTTAACGTGTGGACTGTCGCAGTTGAAATAACTTAGTATTTAAATTTTAGCAACGAACTTTACGTGTGGAGTCCATGAGAGATTTTGATTCACAATAACAACTAGTAATTTTATACTTGTTCAATCTTCTTTGTATCATCCACAAAAAGATCACAGTTAGAGATAATATGCAACGGTAAATCATTAATATAAAGATTAAACAACAAGCGACCTAAAATTGATCCTTGTGGTACCCCATTCTTTATACTGCGAGAAGACGAAAGCGTTCCATTGACGTAACAACGCTGGGTAGGATTCGATAAGTAACAATTTATGATGGTTATTAATGCAATTGAAAAATTGTATAGTTTTACTTTTTCAATAATTATCTCATGGGAAATCAAATCAAATGCTTTTGTAAAATCAAAGAAAATCAGACGAATCATCTCTCAACCTGTCTCTCACACCTTCACCTAACACATCTTCGGAATATTACTCGTCGCCGAATGAGAGTCTGACAGCTTCTGCTTGTGATGCAAATAACCAGCTGATGGAGGGGTCCACCCTTATAGTCCAAGACCTTAATGCAACCATTCTTGACCTTAGGAAGGAACTGAAAGCCGAAAAAGATGCCAACCTATCCCTCAAAGAAGATCTTCAAATCCTGAGAGTGGCAAACAATTCTGTAAAAGATGTAACTAGTACGGATCTTAAAATAGATACAGATGGGCTTCAAAAACTCAACAACAACATTAAAAGGCTTTCTGGTATCCTCAATAATTTCTACCAACCTAAACCTCCTTTATCATATGCTGATGTAACGAGACCAAAGAAGCCTATACAAGAAAGATTGCTACACCTCAGTACTCTAAACGTGTCCAAAAGCTCTTCCAAATTCAGTCAACAATCCAGTAGAAAACAAGAATATTATCCAAAAACTTAATCATTGGTTCTTCATTACTGAAATATATTCAAACTAGGAGGTTAGATCCATCTGGAGATTGCGCAGTCAAGACCCTTCGAGGTGCTAAAATTGAAGATCTCATTCAGTATATTGGAAACTGTTCTTCGAGTACAGCTGTTAAAAATGTAGTATTTTTGATAGGATCAAATAGTTCATCACTGAGATCTTTTAAACTAGAAGAATGTGAGCTACAATATAACTGTTTGATTGATATAACCAGAAATAAATTTAAATCGGCCAAAATTAGTTTCATAGAACCTTTACCACGACAATCCGATTACGATTCAGCCAATATCAAGTCACTAAACTCAGCCTTACAACAAATTTGTATATTAAGGGGTTGTATTTTTGTTAAATCTGGCCATGTTTTCATGATTCGAAATGAGATAAAGAAATATCTTTTTGAGGACCAGACACATGTCAACCTAAAAGGATCTGGTTTGTTAGCAAGGCTGATAAAATCATCACTGAATCTCTACAATTCTTCTACATCACGAAACAGATACCAACCTGAAGACAGAATAAACCCTTCTTATCGCAGATAAAGCCAATGTCAGAGTGTTTAACGACTTTAACGATTGACTTTAACTTATATTGAATTGAATTATGCTTTTCAGATATAACACCAAATACACTTATTACAATGTTGCATCTACGAACTGTTATTTCTGATATAGTGCGTGTATCAAATTCTTTATTCATATAGCATAGTATGACAACTTTGTAACAGAATATGGTCATTTCTCATTTTCTTTCTTATTTCTCCACATTACCACTGTTTCGATCCTCTAGACAGTTTAATTTCTCTAGAAATTAGCCTTGATCCAAATAACTATATTATATTGTTTGAATTTTGTTGCGTATTAAGTTTGTTGTTACTTTTATATAATGAATTTGAAGCCTTTACTATTTAAAAGGGGATTGCATTTTGGTCATATAAATGTAAGACATATTATTAACAAAATGGATGAATTATCTAGTTTAATCTCTATGTTTGATATCTTTGGTATAACTGAAACGCATCTGGATGTTACTGATATAAATGAGTCTGATATTGGAATTAAGGGTTTTCATCCACCATTAAGGCGAGATAGTTGTAGTGTTAGTAACTCTGGTATCATTTTTTATATAAATGAAAATATTAATTTTAAAAGGCGATATGATCTTGAAAAAACTGACATTGAATGTATTTGGCTTGAATTGCCTTTAGTGAATCAATCGCCTATTCTAGTCTGTTGTGTATATCGGAACCCTAACAAATGCTCTAAAACTACATGGTTAAAATCATTTGAAAATATGATAGAAGGAATTTGGCATCTAGGTTTAGAAACACTAATAATGGGCGATATAAACATTGATGTTTTTAACTCTAATAATCCGCATTTTACTGATTTATTAAATTCATATAATTTAACTCAAATCATTGATCAGCCAACTCGAGTAACACCAAATACTTCAACTATTATTGATCATATTATTGTTTCTCATACTGAACATGTAATTGAATCTATAGTTCCAAATTATTCTATATCTGATCATTATCCTATTTGTTTTACCTGGAATAGGAAAGGGGTTCATATTCCTAAGTCTGAGCATATACAGATCAGTTACAGATGTTTTAAAAATTTTAACAAAGATGAATTCATTGAAGACCTAAAATTAGCTAACTTCGATATTATATATGATGAAAATGACCCTAACACAGCTTTACAGATATGGTATAATATTCTGAATGAAATATTAGATAAGCATGCTCCGATTAGAATCAAACGTGTTAAATCTTTGACCAAACCTCCTTGGCTAACTAAAGATATTGTTAAATTAATCAGAATTAGAGATGATCTCAAAAAGAATTTGTACAAATTTTATAGGAACAAAATCAAAACTGAAATTAGAAAATCCAAACAAAATTATTATAAATCTTTATTGACTGATCAATCGTCGTCGAAAGAAATCTGGAAAGTAATAAATTCTGCTTGTAATAAAACCAAATCCTCAAGTTCTTCTATTCCTTTACAATCTGATACTATTAATAAACATTTTTGTAACATTGCTTCCCAACTTCTTCAAAATTGTTATGGGGAAAATATACCAGAAGATCTATCTGTGTCTAACTGTCAAATTATAAATGATTTTGTGTCAAAAAATTTAACTGCGCCCTCCTTTTATGATATCCCCTACATAAGAGTGAATGAAGTTTTTAAATACTTGAATTCTTTACAAGAAAACAAAAGTTCAGGATTAGATAATATTAACCCTTCTTTAATAAAAATGGGAGCAAGTGTTTTATCTCCAACATTAACTCATATTTATAATTTATGCATTGATCAACATATCTTTCCTAATGTCTTCAAAATAGCAAAAGTTTTACCTTTGCATAAATCTGGCTCAAAAACTGACCCTAATAACTATCGTCCGATTTCACTTTTACCGGTGTTGTCGAAACCACTTGAAAAACATATTTCGAAATCTCTGAATGGTTTCCTTTTAGATAATAATCTTTTATATTCAAATCAGTCTGGTTTCAGAACTCATTATTCATGTTTAACTTCGTTAACAAAATTCACAGGAATTGTTTATGACGCTATTAATAACAAGGATCTTTGTGGAGCAGTATTTTTTGACCTGCAGAAAGCTTTTGACTTGGTCAGTCATAAAATATTACTTAAAAAATTTAAACTGTATCATATTTCAGATCGATCTATTTGTATGTTTGAATCTTACCTACAGCATAGAAAACAGAGATCTTTTATTAATGGTCAAATGTCAAACTTGCATTCTGTCATGTATGGTGTTCCTCAAGGCTCTATATTAGGACCTTTATTCTTTAATATTTTTATAAATGATCTTCCGCTACATTTGAAATCAAATGTTGATCTTTTCGCCGATGATACCACTGTATATTCTGTAGGTAATAGTTTAGATATTGTCCAATCTCAGCTTCAAGAAGATACTGATTCTATTATGAACTGGTGTACATCTAATTTGATGAAAGTAAATATTTCGAAAACAAAATGTATGTTAATAACAACTTATCAAAACCGTCAGCTACTACCCGTCAACAAATTAGACATAATGATAAATAATGAAAAGATAGAAAATGTCTCTAATTTCAAATTGCTAGGAGTTGTTGTAAATCAAGATATGAACTGGAAATTCCATATCAAACATATTTCTAGAATTTTAAGTACAAAATTGTTTCAACTTCGTAAAATTCAAAAACTCTTTCCAGAAAATCTTCGAGCCTTGTATTTCAAAGGACATATTCAACCTTATTTAGATTATTGTTCACCAATTTGGGATAGTTCTAGTGTGAAATCAAAAACATTAAAACGTCAAGAAAAACGCTCATAAATTAATACTGAATACTAATAACTATATCTCTAACAATTATAAAAATCAGCTTAGATCCATGAATATTATTGACTATACTATAGGCCATAAGTTTAATTCTGTTGTATTTACATTTAAGATACGTAATAATTTATGTCCGAGATACCTTTCTAATATGTTTTTATCCTACAAAACATCTTATTCGTCAATTAATAAAAAAGTTAACGTTTACTAAACCTAGAATAGACCTTTATAAACACAGTTTAAAATATAAAGGTGTAAAATTGTGGAATAATCTATCAGTTAAAATAAGAGAAGCCAAATCACTCCATTCTTTTAAGAAATTGTCTAAACTTCATTTTTATGGAGATTTAAAATGAGCATAATACAGCACAATATTATACAATTCTCCCACTCCATTTCTACAGTAATTATAGGCTGATTATAGGTGTACGTATGTTTTTTTTTTTTTTTTTTTTTTTCTTATCGCCTTGTATAAGTGTTATTTGTAGTTTTTGTATTTTTTACGGGCTCGATGTTAGAAAGGCTTAGTCCTAATTGATAACCCAATAAAAGAATTATTATTATTATTATTATTATCATACACTAGATAATACAGAAATTGGTCTATAATTATAAGGGTCAGATTTAGCGCCGGATGTATACAGTGGTAAAATTTTTGCTTCTTTGAATTTATCAGGATATATATTTGCATCAATGCATAGATTATATAATATATTTGTCAAGGTACCACTTAACGTAAAAGCACTATATTTGAGAAATAGGGGATTTAATTTATCTAAACCAGCACTTTTGGTTGCATTTAACGAAGACAACTGTTTAAAAACTTCATATTTGTTGAAGTGGGGAATCGAACATTCTTCATTAGAACTTCTAGTTTATTTACGTAATGACTTTTATCAATATTTCTATGAATATACGTTTGATTAATCAATTTTGATGCAGTATTTGAAAAATGATCATTGACTACCTCTGGCTCTAAAGGAATCAGATTAGTTGAAGAATTAGCCTTATTAGTTAAAGAGTTGATAACTTTCTAGAACTTTAAAAAGTTTAACATATTATATGATTTAAAACAATTAGTAAAATAGACGTCTGGCTGTTGATGAAAGTGAATTTAAAATGCAATTTAATGCCCGTGGGTATATCTTAAAGGATAAATAAAAGGATTGAATTATTTAAAGGAATACCATCTTGCACTAAAACTTCACGTGGGGACCTACAAATGAAAGAATCGTAAATATTAATATGACACTTATTGTCATGACAAAACTGCCGTAGAAAATAGTTAAATTTTTGTCACCTCATCCGGAAATTCAAAGGGTTAATTCGAGGGATAACAGAACATACAAAATATTAATATCGTTATAGTTAGTAAGTAGTTCCTTCAATAAATTCTTATAGTCATTTACACATTGTTGTAAAGTTGCTAATTTCTTGCTTATGTCATTTCCCCCGACTGAGAGTACAATGTTTTTAATAGACGTAGCTTCACCGAGTAATTGTAATAGTCTTGGTTTAAGTTCGCTGATCGTCGATCCACTGTTGGTATCAATGACACATAATTGTCTGATAGTCGTAAGGAAGAAAGGGACTTCACGAGGTTGCGGCACACGCGATGGATCTTTGAATGGGCCGATTTGTAAAATTATGGGTTGACTAAGTTGCTTTAGTTGACTTCTTAAGGTTTTGCTTCTTTATAAGTTCATTTACTTTATCAAAATTTATAGGTTGAGTAGGTTTAACAGTGGGAACTGGAACAGGTATCGGAGCTGAGACCGCCGACAGTTTCATGGTTAACTCATTGATTTGATCCGAGAGTCGCAAAATTTCCATTGATATTTTCTCTATGGCGGCTTCACACTTTGATTTTTCAGTTGAACTACAGAAAGGAAAATCAGTTTGTACACTTACACTAGTATTTAGTTCACAATTTTGAGTTCCGACAATAAAAAACTTTTGGCTTACACTAGGCACATAAATCTTGTCCAGATTGTCACTTTTTTCAGGATTAGATGGAATAAATTAGAAAACACAATCTCGATCCATCTGGAACAGTCTGTACCCTGAACATGGAGTTTATTTTTCTTGTTGTAAAATGTTAACGTACTTAATTGATTAGAAGGAGACAAGGACGAATCAAAAGTTTTGAAAATTTGGCCATTTAAAAAGTCATCCTTCAATAAGGAATACCGGTTCGAACAAAACTGAAGTATAAGTTTCTTCCTTATTAAATGAAATAACTATAGATTTCGTGTAATGTGTATAGTCTGCAATGTCAAAATTAAAATCTGGATGGTTCAAAATAAAGTTTTTCCTTTTCAAGACTTAAAATGTTGGTCGATGTTGATAAAGTCTTGGTCGGTCGAGATGGAGTTGAATAGTTTGATCTTGTAGAATTTAGATGTGGAAAGTCTATTTCCCTGTCCCTGTCAAAGTCAGAGTCTGAGAAATTACTAGGGAAAACGTTCAGTTCCTTCGAAATACTGTCATTCATTGTTGTTTAGAATGTCGGGTCGTGGAAAGGAACGTTGTTCGAACACATCGAATAGTTTCCATTAACCTTCTGCGCGACAATCTGACACTTCCGTCTGCTGGGTGAAGGTCAGTTTTCATCAAGCACGCTTCCACTTAACATCGTCATGTAGATTTTTATCTCATTTTTGTATCGTCCTGCATCGAATAAATGTATAGTTTCACAGAGTTTTAATTTACATCGACACATCGCCTGAACATTTTGGTAGCCAGAGCCGTGGTTTGTAGCCCGGATTCGATTTCGATTATGGTTGTTTTTGATGTTTGAAAATGATGGCCATTTAGAAAAATTAGATGTGGTGAAACGTCATCATGATTGATAACCCGGAAGTGGAAGGCCAACAGACAACATTTAATTATCTTGGAGTTTTGTTTAATTTTAACGGGAAATTTCTTAAGACGCAACAACACATAGCTGACCAAGGTAGAAAAGCATTAGGGGCTACTACGAAAGTATGCAAAGAAAACTATTTTAACATAGAAACCAGGTTTTCAGTTTTTGATTCATATATACTAAGTATTTTAAATTATGGTGCAGAAGTATGGGGATTTCACGCAGCTAAAGACATTGAAAAATTACATTTAAACTTTTTAAAAAGAACAATTGATACCAGAATCAGTACCAACTCTAGTATGATTTATTATGAAACGGGGCGATATCCTCTTTTGATCATAAGAAAATTAAGAATATTTAAGTATTGGACAAAGCTTTTGCATGCGGAAAATAAAATCTTACAAAGCTGTTATACTGAAATGATAAAAAATAATGACTGCTGGATTATAAGCGTAAAATCAGAATTATATAAGATAGGCCTTGGTTCTATTTGGGAAAACCCTTTTACTCCTTCAACTAAAATAAATTATTGCAGGATTAAGTTTAGAATTTTTGATATTTTTAGACAAAAAACATATACTGATATTTGTATCTCCAGTAAAGGTTTTATTTTCCAACATTTGATTTTAAACAAATTCCAACTCCAATCTTATTTCAGTAAGAATATTTTAAACAAATATCGTCGTGAAATTACTCGTTTTAGATTATCTAGTCATGACCTAAACATTGAGAAGGGTCGTTACTCGAATATTGAAAAAGAATATAGACTATGTCTCTGCTGTAGTAAAAATGAAGTCGAGGACGAATTCCATTTTCTTTTTATATGCCCACTTTATATTGATTTACGGACAAACCTTTTTAAAAAATACTTTCGTATCAGACCAAGTATGTACAAGCTGATCCAATTTTTGTCGAGTGAAAACACTTCTGAACTAAATAGTCTTGGTAAATATATATATTTAGCAATTAAAAGAAGAAAAGACTACCTTAAATCAATTTTAAAATAATTATTATATTTATAATCTCAACATTTTTCAGTTTGGTATATTATGTATATTCTTATCTTTCCTAGCTATGTTGTTTTCAATTTAATTGGTCCTTATATACCAACATACCTATATTCATATTTTGTTCCATATTTGTATTTCGCTCTCCTTTCTTTGTATATCACACTTTTCTGTACATTTGTGTATTATGTATATATTCTGTATATATCTGATGAACCAGTGGTTCAAAGAAATAAAGAATTGAATTGAATTGAGCCTGCAGTCGCCCAGTCTGAAGCAGATATTCAGCCAGATTTACGAAGAAGGGAACGAATCTGTAAATCACAGTTGACGAAAGCGAAGCTGTATTTGACGAGTTTGCTATGTTCCAGTGCAAGAGACATTGATGGCATCAGATCAGCAGTTGATAGTATTCTGCGATACCAGGAAGAGGTAATAGACATTTTAAATCATCTTTGTGATATTTCTGCCGACTATGAGAATGAATTTGAGACTGTTCAATCTGACAGTAGTGTAGCCGAAGTTTTGAGTAAAGCCACAGACTGGCTGGGTCAGGCATCAAGTATGACTCCTCAGATCACCTCACATCGTTTTGCTAATTTACAACAGGGAGCACAGACCACACAAGATGATTCCTCTTTAGATAATTCTGGTAGTATCTTGCAGAATGGTAATGGTAATTTTAAGTATTCAACAACCGTCAAATTTCAGTCAGATTGATAGAGATTTGCATCGACAACTTAGAAAGGTTTCCATCAACAAATTTAATGGTAACAAACGTGAATATCAGGTATTCAAAGATGCATTCATGGAGTGTGTTGACAAGTCATCTTGTTCGAAGGCATATAAAATGCTTCAGCTGCGTCAGCACTTGACTGGTGACGCTTTGAAATGCATAGAAGGGTTTCCGGCATCTGAATTGGGTTACGATTCAGCACTCAAACGTTTGCATGATAAATTTGGTGGGCAACGTCGTCAAACTCTTATCCACTTGGACACCATTCGAATGATGAAGCCTGTAAGCTTTAACGATTTAAAACGATTTGAACAATTCGTTGATGCACTTGAACTATGTATTTTGTCACTGCAAGAAAATGGTCGCAACGAGGAATTCGAAGTAGACTCTATGTTCGTTTGTGTCACTAGGTCGAAACTCACATCTTCGTGTCTATTGCAATTTAAACGTTGGGCAGCTAGCTCTAAAAAGAACGAGTCACTTGTAACCCTACATGAATGGCTTGCCCATGAAGTTCGTTATAGGATTGAATCCAACGAAGAAATTGAAGGATTTTCTTCAGTCTCGAATGACTCAAAAACACTATCTAGCAATCAAAGACCCCATTTTCGCAGTGATAGACATTCTAAAACGTATGCAACAAATTCAATAGATTCAAAATTATGTGTTGTGTGTTTGAAAACACATGATCAGGGAGTCAGTAACTGTTTCTATTTTAGATCCCTTCCAGTTTCGCAACGATGGAGAGTTGCTAAGGAAAAGCGCCTGTGCTTGCGTTGCTTAGGTAATAGCCACATTGGTAATCGCTGTACAGCTGCACAGCAGTGCTCTATAGGTGAATGTACTCGTACGCACCACTTCCTCCTCCACGGAGGGGGATCTGGCAACTTTCGAAATTATGAAGCTCCAGATTTACGTTCCAGTGCTCCTTTAGATCAAGCCTCAGAGAAATTTGCTAAGTCGCATCCACGTTCTGTTCAGCCACTGACCGTTTGTGATGAATTTACATCGCAAAAACAAACTCATGCACAGATTAACAACAGAGCTTCCTTCGTAATGCGAATAGTTCCTATAATTATTCGTA
>CM060199.1:26255998-26324206 GCA_030562195.1 Nipponacmea schrenckii
TATCGTGGTCAGCGACAATAATAGTGTTTTACAATGTCTGAAGATTAGATTAGACCTGCCTGGTTCATTCATGCTTCCAGGAATTTCCAGTCTAAGGTCAGGAAGTAGGATATCCTAAATAGGCGTACGAATCTTACCTTTTTGCAAATCCCAGTTCATATGCGGTTATGTTGTCAAAACATTCCTTCTCAAAATGTTGTAGACAAGAACGCTCGATGCCGATGGCTGCCAAGAATCGGCACGCTTCTGTCTCACAAATACGGCCCATTTTCTAGCTCGTTTATGATCCTTTGGCCACTCAAATAATTGTCTGTCCTGGTGACAACAATGCATAGCCACACATCGCCGTGGCATGATGAATAAGATTACGCACTATGGGAAATTATCATGGCGGCCTGTCGGGTCGTTCTAGGCTTGACGTCATTATACGAAAATTACCGATGATTACCGAAGATTTTCATCTTCGTTACTAGGGTGTTGCTATGGGCTTACGGTAGGGTTACGGTGGATTTTTTAAAAAAAAAACATTTTTGGAATATGTTTTTATTCATTTACTAAATATGTACAATGAAAAATATCAAAAAAAAATTTTGCTTGACATAACGTCTTTAAATCATTAAATCATGGAGAAAACAATTGTTAAGATAGCCATCAGCAAGTAGGCATATAGTTGGGGGAAAAAATACCCGTGTAACAGGAAGTATGCTTATGTTAATGAAAGATTACCAAGAATCATCCTTCGAAAAGTCTTAAAATCTGATGCTGATTTAAAATTTTCGTCTAGACCATTCCATAAAATTGATCCTTTGTATTTAATACTTTGTTTAATCAAATTGATTCGTGGTTTTTGCACCACAAGTTTTAAAATTTATGCTAGAATAAGGCGTCTGTTTATAGCTAAAGAGGCTTGAAAGGTAGGAAGGAGACAAGTTGTTCAGAGTTTTAAACATAAATTTATACGAATTAAAATTATGCTTGGTTTTAATGTAAAAAATATTAAGCCTTTTAAGATTCAGTGACAAATCAGTTTTTTTAGAACCAAGAATTAATTTAAAAGCAATTTTTTGTTGCCTGTGTAAAATATCGGCCGATGCCATGTCGTGCGGATCCCCAATAATCCAAATATGGTTGAAAGTGACATTTATAAAAAATAGATCTATATTTTTCAGGCATGATCTTTCTTAACTGTCGCAGTTGAAATAACTTAGTATTTAAAATTTTAGCAACCAACTTTACGTGCGGAGTCCCTGAGAGATTTTGATTCACAGTAACACCTAGTAATTTAAAGTTTTCAACTTGTTCAATAAATTGATTATTAAGTTCAATTGATAAATCTGATGAATATTTTCTTTTTTTGAGAATTGTAATTAACATACATTTGGTCTTATTTTCATTTAAAATCATGACATTAAAGGAACACCTGTTTAAGATTGCATCAGTATCTTCTTGCAATTTTAATTGTATGTCAGTAACCGATTAACCAGAAGTATAAATCGTAGTATCATCCGCAAAAAGATCACAGTTAGAGTTAATATGAAATGGCAAATCATTAATATAAAGATTAAACAACAAGGGACCTAAAATTGATCCTTGTGGTACTCCATACTTTATACTGCGAGAAGACAAAGAGTTCCATTGACGTAACAACGCTGAGTAGTACGATTCGACAAGTAACAATTTATGAAGGTTATTAATGCATTCGAAAAATTGTATAGTTTTAGTTTTTCAATAATTATCTCATGGGAAATCAAATCAAATGTTTTTGTAAAATAAAAAAAAAAATATAGAACCAACCATAAGATTATTATTTACTGCATCATAAACGTTTTCAATTATGTTAGTCAGAGCTGTTTGACAAGAACTATTAGACCAAAAACCCAGATTGGTGCGAATACAATAACTTATTATTTTTTAAAGAAATTATTTATGTTTTTTGAATAATGTCTTTCAAGTGGTTTAGATACACTAGATAATACAGAAATTGGTCTATAATTATTAGGATCAGATTTAGCGCCGGATTTATAGAGTGGTAAAACTTTTGCTTCTTTGAATTTATCAGGAAATATATTTGCATAAAAGCATAGATTATATATATGTGTCAAAGGACCACTTAACGTAAAAGCACCATATTTGAGAAATGGGGATTTAATTTATCTAAACCAGCATTTTTGGTTGCATTTAACAAAGACAACTGTTTAAAAACTTCATATTTGTTAATGTAGGGAATCGAACATTCTTCATTAGAATTTAACTTAGAAGTGACAAATTCTTCTATTTTATTTACGTAATAATTTTTATCAATATTTCTATGAACATGCTTTTGATTAATCAATTTGGATGCAATATTTGAAAAATGATCATTGACTACCTCGGGTTCTAAAGGAATCAGATTAGTTGAATTATTAGCCTTATTAGTTAAGGAGTTGATAACTTTCCAGATATGTTTTGAGTTTTTCTGATCTGAAGCGAGTTTTATGTTAAACTGCTTTTTGGCTTTATCGATCATTTTAATGACCAAATTTCTACACTTCCGATATTCATCATCTTTGCCTTTCTTTTTCAAACCGTCTCTTATGCGCATTAATTTTAAAATTTCAGAGTCTAACAATGGTGACTGTATTTCATTTTTGACACGTTTTAATTTTAATGGTGCATGGGTATCAATTATTGGCTGGATAATATTATACCAAGATTCTAACGCAATATTGGTGTCAGATTTAGTATAAATTTTATCAAAAGGGGCTGTTGCAAGATCATTATTAAACAAACCTACATCAAAAAGTTTCATACTCCGGTAGTAAATATAAAAAGCTAAGGTTTTGGAATATGTGCGCCTTTTTTATTCCAGGTAATACAAGTTGGGTAGTGATCAGATAAACCATATACCGGGACATTTTCTTCAGTTGTATTACTTTCATTCGAAACGATACATGATCAATGATAGTGGAAAATGTTTAAGTTACTCGAGTAGGAACTTTTATAATTTGTTTTAAACTATATAGAGACAGTAAATTATTCCAATTTTAATTTTTTTTCCCTTTGACACATCAATATTAATATCACCTAACACAATAATTTCTTTTTTTTCGTTCCAAACCTTTTCAGTCATTTTAGCAAATGAGTCAACCAGCATTTATTAGAATTCGGGTGCCTTAAAAAAATATTAATAAGGGTTTATGTTTAGTGAGATTTATTTCAATCCAAATTGCTTCTATATCATTCGATTCTAAATCGTCCCGTCTCCTACAATTTAAATGTTCTTTAACAAAAAGTAGAAGTCCAGCTGAACTATTATTAAACTTATTTTTTTGAAATGGCAAGTGAAAACCTGAAGTACTGAAATATTTAGTTGGTACAAACATGGGAAATGTATATTGACTGGAACGCCAAGTCAGGTCTACTTCCGCTTCAATTTATGGTTAGGAGAATTTGACACTCCACATGCATGACTTACTTCCGGTGTAGTATAAATAGATAGCGCTAAACAATAACAACAGCGATAAATCGATATTCATCAATGAAAATTAACATCTGCAACTTTTAAAATTGTGTCACGGTTTTCTATAATATGTTTTTTTTTAAATATGGTGTTTTTTTTATAAAATATAAGTGATATAATTATGAAGAGAAGTTGGGTTGGTAATCTACTGATACTAGATAGGCCTACGTCCACTGTCTACTGTCACTACTGAGTGTCTGATGAATCTGAACTAACACAAATAGAAAATATGGGTTGTGATAATTGCTGTATAATTGGTTGTTCAGCAAGTCGTATAAGACATAAAGGGTTTTAAATTTTTTCCACCCATCAAATGTCCAAAACATCCTGAATGGCTTAAAGAATTTTGTAAATTGATGAAAGCCTTGTATTGATGTTATGCATCAGTTTATATTTTCTTTTTTAAGTTGCAGTTATTGTTTAGTTAAGCCAAAGTCTCCATAGCCATGATATATTGTATGCCTGGTATTCTTTTGTTGGTGATATTTTTTTTAGAAATATTGGTTTTAAAAAAAGATGGTAACATATATTTACACAAATTTTAGAAAAACTTTCACTAGATTGTGTGCTCATAAATTAGAAGTTGAAACAGGAAGGTACAGGCAAATTAACTATAAAGAAAGAGTTTGTTCATGTGATGATACTAAAAATTCATCAAGCAAAGCAATTTCCCAAATAAAAAATCTTGTTTGAAGTCAGGAGCAAAAAAGTATAGTAGTGGACTCATGTGAGAGGACCATGGTTTATCATGTGCAACAAAGTTATTATTCAAATAATATTCCTTGTTTCCTTTCAATTCTGTACATCTTATTGATAATATATTTAAAAAAACCTTCATTGTTTATATCATTTAACATCAAATGAATTGCTCTTCTAATAATTAATAAATTACTTACAGAATTATAAAGTATTGTGTTATTTCATTATATACGCCCACATTATAAGGTTTGAATGAAACATTTCTGTGATCATTTATATTAATGAGATCTTGGACAAGTTTGATAGTGATGATTTTTGGTAAACATTTTTGGATTTTTTTGCCCTTGACTTGGTCGAAATCCATCAGAATAGACTTTTGAACACAATAGAGACAACAGTTTTCATCTGATTGAATGGAATTTGGTTGTGGTCGTTGAAGTCAGAACGAGGCGAAATTGGCTTGTGATTGCGATACACAATGCAGTTTTCATCTGATTTGAGTGATATTTGATGTGATCATTTATCGATGAACTATTTTGAGTTATTGCCCTTGACTTAGTTCAAACACATGATAATTAGCTAGTAACTGCAATAGAGACTAGGTTTCATCTGATTTGAATTAAATTTGGTGTGAACAATTATATTGATGATTGGATTAGACCTAGATAATGTTAGGTTAGAGTTTATGCTGTGTTAAAACAGACATAAAGAAGGCATATCTTGCTAGGCAACCGCTTGTTTTTTTCTGAAAATTTTACAATACAACTGAAATAAATGAACCAATAACAGAATATTTTTCCCCAAGCCCTATGTTTCTACAAATTATTAAACATAAATTCACCATGTCTGGAAACACATTTCTATTCTGGAAAGAAAAAGTGAAAAGCAATATCTGAGAAAACAATTATCTTACTACTTACTACTATCTGCTGTAATAGGCCTAAGGCATTCTGGAGTAAAATGCCTTGAGAAAACTGTCAGTTTCTCCAATTTTAATTCATCTTTCCTGGTGGATCTTACAATTTACATAATTCTTTAAGCCATTCAGGATGTTTTGGACATTTGATAGGTGGAAAAAACTTAAACCTTTATGTCTTATACGACTTGCTGAACAACCAATTATACAGCAATTATCACAACCCATATTTTCTATTTGTGTTAGTTCAGATTCATCAGACACTCAGTAGTGACAGTAGACAGTGGACGTAGGCCTATCTAGTATCAGTAGATTACCAAGCCCAAGTTCATCTTCATAATTATATCACTTATATTTTATAAAAAAACACCATATTTATAAGTTTAATAATAACATATTATAGAAAACCGTGACACAATTTTAAAAGTTGCAGATGTTAATTTTCATTGATGAATATCGATTTATCGCTGTTGTTATTGTTTAGCGCTATCTATTTATACTACACCGGAAGTAAGTCATGCATGTGGAGTGTCAAATTCTCCTAACCATAAATTGAAGCGGAAGTAGACCTGACTTGGCGTTCCAGTCAATATACAGTTCCATGTTTGTACCAACTAAATATTTCAGTACTTCAGGTTTTCACTTGCCATTCAAAAAATAAGTTTAATAATAGTTCAGCTGGACTTCTACTTTTTGTTAAAGAACATTTAATTTGTAGGAGACGGGACGATTTAGAATCGAATGATATAGAAGCAATTTGGATTGAAATAAATCTCACTAAACATAAACCCTTATTAATATGTTGCATTTATAGGCACCCGAATTCTAATAAATGCTGGTTAGACTCATTTGCTTAAATGACTGAAAAGGTTTGGAACGAAAATAAAGAAATTATTGTGTTAGGTGATATTAATACTGATGTGTCAAATGGAAAAAATTAAAATTGGAATAATTTACTGTCTCTATATAGTTTTAAAACAAATTATAAAAGTTCCTACTCGAGTAACTTAAACATTTTCCACTATCATTGATCATGTTATCGTTTCGAATGAAAGTAATATAACTGAAGTTAATGTCCCGGTATATGGTTTATCTGATCACTACCCAACTTGTATTACCTGGAATTAAAAAAAGGCGCACATATTCCAAAACAAAAGCATGTTTATATTTACTACCGGAGTATGAAACATTTTGATGTAGGTTTGTTTAATAATGATCTTGCAACAGCCCCCTTTTGATAAAAATTTATACTAAATCTGACCCCAATATTGCGTTAGAATCTTGGTATAATATTATCCAGCCAATAATTGATACCCATGCACCATTAAAGTTAAAAACGTGTCAAAAATGAAATAAAGTCACCATGGTTAGGACTCTGAAATTTTAAAATTAATGCGCATAAGAGACGGTTTGAAAAAGAAAGGCAAAGATGATGAATATCGGACATGTAGAAATTTGGTCATTAAAATGATCGATAAAGCCAAAAAGCAGTTTAACATAAAACTCGCTTTAGATCAGAAAAAACTCAAAACATATCTGGAAAGTTATCAACTCCTTAACTAATAAGGCTAATAATTCAACTAATCTGATTCCTTTAGAACCCGAGGTAGTCAATGATCATTTTTCAAATATTGCATCCAAATTGATTAATCAAAAGCATGTTCATAGAAATATTGATAAAAGTTATTACGTAAATAAAATAGAAGAATTTGTCACTTCTAAGTTAAATTCTAATGAAGAATGTTCGATTCCCTACATTAACAAATATGAAGTTTTTTAAACAGTTGTCTTCGTTAAATGCAACCAAAAGTGCTGGTTTAGATAAAATTAAATCCCCTATTTCTCAAATATGGTGCTTTTACGTTAAGTGGTCCTTTGACACATATATATAAATCTGTGCATTGATGCAAATATATTTCCTGATAAATTCAAAGAAGCAAAAGTTTTACCACTCTATAAATCCGGCGCTAAATCTGATCCTAATAATTATAGACCAATTTTCTGTATTATCTAGTGTATCTAAACCACTTGAAAGACATTATTCAAAACATATAAATAATTTCTTAAATAATAATAAGTTATTGTATTCGCACCAATCTGGTTTTAGGTCTAATAGTTCTTGTCAAACAGCTCTGACTAACATAATTGAAAACGTTTATGATGCAGTAAATAATAATCTTATGGTTGGTTCTATTTTTTTTTTTTTTTTTGATTTTACAAAAACATTTGATTTGATTTCCCATGAGATAATTATTGAAAAACTAAAACTATACAATTTTTCGAATGCATTAATAACCTTCATAAATTGTTACTTGTCGAATCGTACGTTGTTACTCAGCGTTGTTACGTCAATGGAACTCTTTCGTCTTCTTGCAGTATAAAGTATGGAGTACCACAAGGATCAATTTTAGGTCCCTTGTTGTTTAATCTTTATATTAATGATTTGCCATTGCATATTAACTCTAACTGTGATCTTTTTGCGGATGATACTACGATTTATACTTCTGGTAAATCGGTTACTGACATACAATTAAAATTGCAAGAAGATACTGATGCAATCTTAAACAGGTGTTCCTTTAATGTCATGATTTTAAATGAAAATAAGACCAAATGTATGTTAATTACAACTTCTCAAAAAAAGAAAATATTCATCAGATTTATCAATTGAACTTAATAATCAATTTATTGAACAAGTTGAAAACTTTAAATTACTAGGAGTTACTGTGAATCTCTCATGGACTTCGCACGTAAAGTTGGTTGCTAAAATTTTAAATACTAAGTTATTTCAACTGCGACAGTTAAGAAAGATCATGCCTGAAAAATATAGATCTATTTTTTATAAATGTCACTTTCAACCATATTTGGATTATTGTTCAACTATTTGGGATTCGCACGACATTGCATCGGCCGATATTTTACACAGGCAACAAAAATTGCTTTTAAATTAATTCTTGGTTCTAAGTATAATACTGATTTGTCACTGAATCTTAAAAGGCTTAATATTTTTGACATTAAAACCAAGCATAATTTTAATTCGTATAAATTTATGTTTAAAACTCTGAACAACTTGTCTCCTTCCTACCTTTCAAGCCTCTTTAGCTATAAACAGACGCCTTATTCTAGCATAAATTCAAAACTTGTGGTGCAAAAACCACGAATCAATTTGATTAAACAAAGTATTAAATACAAAGGATCAATTTTATGGAATGGTCTAGACGAAAATTTTAAATCAGCATCAGATTTTAAGACTTTTCGAAGGATGATTCTTGGTAATCTTTCATTAACATAAGCATACTTCCTGTTACACGGGTATTCTTTTCACCAACTATAGGCTTACTTGCTGATGGCTATCTTAACAATTGTGTTTCTCCATGATTTAATGATTTAAGTAATTTATTAATTTTATTTTTCCCTTTCTCACAGGTATATCACCACCAACAATTCTATTTTGGCCTAACTTGAACCATTTTGCAAATCTAAAATATTACTGTCGGGGGATGAGTAAACATCCTTAAAGCTGGTCTTGAGCATGGACAAATCCTACCTCCCCCTCCATAGAAAATAAGAACATAGTAGTGTTGTTCAATTAGTCGAAAAACAGTACACTTCTGTGTTTAACGAGATTTATACACCTTTATTATCATAAAATTTTTAATTTTATTTTAATTCTAAATTTTAAAATTTAAAACCCAAATTTTAGGGGATTTATTTTAGAAATTTCTACCCCAATTTTAGGGGTTCCATCGTTCAAAGATAAATCCCGATTTCCCTATCCCCTATTAACCCTAATTTTATGCAAAATTGGGGGGTGAAAGGGATTCAAAGATGCATGCCGCAGTTTAACTGTTTAATAATAAACCTCCTCATCAACAGAAAAACAAAAATACTATATCAGGCAAAATTGGGGCTGGCGTAGCCTTATGCAAGTGTCACAAGAATTCTTTTCGTTTTAACACACAGTAGTTTCGAACCATGGTTTTGTTTGTGTAGTCCTTTTGGGTTTTTGATTTGGATTAATTTTCACTGTTTTGCTGATATTGACTGATCTGGCACTGTTTCGCCAATTTCTGTACAAATGTCAGCGACAATTTTTGGTTTATGTAAAATGAATCAAGCAGTTCCAGTTTGGATTTCACAGGTAATATGTTTATTCCATCACTAAACGATGTAGCCAGTTTTGGATCCCAAGTAGTTTTCGTGTATGTATTGTTTGTTGCATCGTCTTCTTTCACTTAGACGTTTCGTCGCATTTGTTTTAAAGTGAATGCTATTCCATTGTGCTTATCAGATAATAATGGGTCGTAATCACATACTGAGAAATGCTGTATATCACAAATTACAGTAGGATTGACAATCACATAATCATATCCGCCCCACAGCGACCGTTAGCTAGGCATATTCCAACGTTTTTAAAATAGTTCAATATGACGTTTGCCATATTTATTTACGGTGAAACAATATGTGATATACCTGTGAGAAAGGGGAAACTAAAATGAATAAATAACTTGAATCATTAAATCACGGAGAAACACAATTGTTAGGTTATTAGTAAGTAAGCCTATAGTTGGTGAACAGAATACCTGTGTAACAGGAAGTATGCTTATGTTAAGGAAAGATTACCATTCCCCCAAATTTAAAATTGATCCAAAATTTTTTAAATTTAAAAAAACCTTTTTTTTGTTTAATCAAATTGATTTGTGGTTTTTGCACCACAAGTTTTGAATTTATGCTAGAATAATTTATACGAATTAAAATTATGCCTGGTTTTAATGTCAAAAATATTAAGCCTTTTAAGATTCAGTGACAAATCAGTATCGTACTTAGAACCAAGAATTAATTTAAAAGCACTTTTTTGTTGCCTATGTAAAATATCGGCCGATGCAATGTCGTGCGAATCCCAAATAGTTGAACAATAATCCAAATATGGTTGAAAGTGACATTTATAAAAAATAGATCTATATTTTTCAGGCATGATCTTTCTTAACTGTCGCAGTTGAAATAACTTAGTATTTAAATTTTAGCAACGAACTTTACGTGCGGAGTCCATGAGAGATTTTGATTCACAGTAACTCCTAGTAATTTAAAGTTTTCAACTTGTTCAATAAATTGATTATTTAGTTCAATTGATAAATCTGCTGAATATCTTCTTTTTTGAGCAGTTGTAATTGACATACATTTGGTTTTATTTTCATTTGAAATTATGACATTAAAAGAACACCATCAGTATCTTCTTGCAATTTTAATTGTATGTGCGTAACCGATTTACCAATAGTATAAATCGTACTACATGTATCATCCACAAAAAGATCACAGTTAGAGATAATATGCAACGGTAAATCAATTTAAAATAAAGATTAAACAACAAGCGACCTAAAATTGATCCTTATGGTACTCCATTCTTTATACTGCGAGAAGACGAAAGCGTCCATTGACGTAACAACGCTGGGTATGATTCGATAAGTAACAATTTATGATGGTTATTAATGCATTCGAAAAATTGTATAGTTTTACTTTTTCAATAATTATCTCATGGGAAATCAAATCAAATGCTTTTGTAAAATCAAAGAAAATAGAACTAACCATAAGATTATTATTTACTGCATCAGAAACGTTATAAATTATGTTAGTCAGAGCTGTTTGACAAGAACTATTAGACCTAAAACCAGATTGGTGCGAATACAATAACTTATTATTATTTAAGAAATTATTTATATGTTTTGAATAATGTCTTTCAAGCGGTTTAGATACACTAGAAAATACAGAAATTGGTCTATAATTATAAGGGTCAGATTAAGCGCCAGATTGAAACAGTGGTAAAATTTTTGCTTCTTTAAATTTATCAGGAAATATATTTGCATCGATGCATAGATTATATAATATATGTGTCAAGGGACCACTTAACGTAAAAGCACTATATTTGAGAAATAGGGGATTTAATTTATGCAAACAAGCACTTTTGGTTGCATTTAACGAAGACAACTGTTTAAAAACTTCATATTTGTTGAAGTGGGGAATCGAACATTCTTCATAAGAACTTCTAGTTTATTTACGCATTAACTTTTATCAATATTTCTATTAACATGCTTTTGATTAATCAATTTGGATGCAATATTTGAAAAATGATCATTGACTACCTCGGGTTCTAAAGGAATCAGATAAGTTGAATTATTAGCCTTATTAGTTAAGGAGTTGATAACTTTCCAGATATGTTTTGAGTTTTTCTGATCTGAAGCAAGTTTTATGTTTAACTGTTTTTGGCTTTATCGATCATTTTAATGACCAAATTCCTACACTTTCGATATTCCTCATCTTTGCCTTTCTTTTTCAAACCGTCTCTAATGTGCATTAAATTTAAAATTTCAGAGTCTAACCAGGGTGACTTTATTTCATTTTTGACACGTTTTAACTTTAATGGAGCATGGGTATCAATTATTGGCTGGATAATATTATACCAAGATTCTAACGCAATATTGGGGTCAGATTTAGTATAAATTTTATCAAAAGGGGCTGTTGCAAGATCATTATTAAATAAACCCCAATGTGTCATACTCCGGTAGTAAATATAAACATGTTTAGGTTTTGGAATATGTGCGCCTTTTTTATTCCAGGTAATACAAGTTAGGTAGTGATCAGAAAAACCATATACCGGGACATTAACTTCAGTTATATTACTTTCATTCGAAACGATAACATGATCAATGATAGTGGAAGATGTTTTAGTTACTCGAGTAGGAAGTTTTATAATTTGTTTTAAACTATATAAAGACAGTAAATTATTCCAATTTGAATTTTTTCCATTAGACACATCCATTTTAAAATCACCTAACACAATAATTTCTTTATTTTCGTTCCACACCTTTTCAGTCATTTGAGTCTAACCAGCATTTATTAGAATTCGGGTGCCTATAAATGCAACATATTAATAAGGGTTTATGTTAAGTGAGATTTATTTCAATCCAAATTGCTTCTATACCAAGAGATTCTAAATATTCCCGCCTCCTACAATTTAAATGTTCTTTAACAAAAAGTTAAGCTGAACTATTATTACACTTATTTTTTAGAAATGACAAGTGAAAACCTGGAGTACTGAAATATTTAGTTGGTACAAACGAATTGAGTGAGTGAGTTTCAGATAAACCAAAATTGTCAAAATTTGAAATAAGTTTGCAAATTTGAGTCTTTTTATTTACCACATGGCAAACATTTAAGTGGCCAATATGAAGACCCCGCTCTTTTAAAAAGTTATACATATTATATGGTTTAAAACAAATTAGTAAGATAGACGTCTGGCTGTTGCTGAAAGTGAATTTAAAATGCAATTCAATGCCTGTGGGTATATTTTAAAGGATAAATAAAAGGACTAGATTTTCTGTTCTGTCTGACAACCGAATCTACAACGACATGAGATAAAATATTAGTTCCAAAATTATTTAAAGGAATACCATCTTGCACTAAAACATCACGTGGGGACCTACAAATGAAAGAATCGTAAATATTAATGACATCTATTGTCATGACAAAACTGCCGTAGAAAATAGTTAAATTTGTGGCACCGTATCTGGAAATTAAAAGGGTTAATTCGAGGGATTACAGAACATACAAAAATATTAATATCGTTATAGTTAGTTAGTAGTTTCTTCAATAAATTCTTATAGTCATTTACATATTGTTGAAAAGTTGCTAATTTCTTGCTTATGTCATAAGCTGATTGTCGCTGATTGTCGTTCCACTGTGTTGGTATCGATGACACATAATTGTCCTAAGTTGTCTGATAGTCGTAACGAAGAAAGGGACTTCACGAGAGAACTTTCAATTACTAAGGTTTCGGCACACGCGATGGATCTTTGAATGGGCCGAGTTGTAAAATTATGGGTTGACTTGGTTGCTTTAGTTGACTTCTTAAGGTTTTGCTTCTTTATAAGTTCATTTACTTTATCAAAATTTATAGGTGGAGTAGGTTTAACAGTGGGAACTGGAACAGGTATCGGAGCTGAGACCGCAGACAGTTTTTTGGTTAACTCATTGATTTGATCCGAGAGTCGTAAAAATTTCCATTGAAATCTTCTCTATGGCGGCTTCGCACTTTGATTTTCAGTTGAACTACAGAAAGGAAAATCAGTTTGTACACTTACACAGGTATTTAGTTCACAAGTTTGAGTTCCGGCAGTAGAAAACCTTTGGCTTACACTAGGCACAGAAATCTTGTCCAGATCGTAACTTTTTTCAAGATTAGATGGAATAAACTTAGAAAACACAATCTCGATCCATCTGGAACAGTCTGTACCCTGAACATGGAGTTTATTTTTCTTTTTGTAAAATGTTAACGTACTTAATTGATTAGAAGGAGACAAAGACGAATCAAAAGTTGGCCATTTAAAAAGTCATCCTTAAATAAGGAATACCGGTCCGAACAAAACTGAAGTATAAGTCTGTACGTTTCGTCCTTATTAAATGAAATAACTATAGATTTAGTATAATGTGTCTAGTCTGCAATGTCAAAATTAAAATCTGGATGTTTCAAAATAAAGTTTTTCCTTTTCAAGACTTAAAATGCTGGTTGATGTTGTTAAGGTCTTGGTCTGTTGAGATGGAGTTGAATAGTTTGATCTTGTAGAATTTAGATGTGGAAAGTCTATTTCACTTTCCCTGTCAAAGTCAGAGTCTGAGAAATTACTTAGGAAAATGTTCAGTTCCTTCGAAATACTGTCATCCATTGTGAAAATTTGAAGTAAAAAATAACAAAGTACATAATGTTAACGACGTCGTCACCAAACAAGGCCATCTATGAAAAAAAAATTGAAACTTAAAAATCCTTTGAATAATCACTGTATAGATGTTGATTACATTTCCTCCTTATCCTTGAATGTATTGAAAAAACACTGGTTATAAAAATCTTACCATATTCTCTACTTTTCGTAAATAAAATAACAGATAGGTTATCCAGCTTAAAATTAGGAGAACGACACCTGAAATTTGGGATTCATAAGAAGAAACAGAGGTTATGATATTTGTTATTCGTTCTTTTGTAAGAACCAAGAGGTGGATATTCACTATTCGTTTTCGCTATTCGTTATTCTTTATATTGTAGCACTTCTAGATGTTTAAATGACGTCACGTTGTGTTTTATATTGTTTTATTAGGTATAGATCTTGTAAAAGGTAGTGAAAGAGTCCGTACATAATAAGCAGCAGGTTTAAAATGATTTTGATGGTGCAAACAATGTCATTAAAAACATATTCAATGAATCTGTTATGAGTTATTGCCCAATTCATTATTCAAATTCAATGCTGCAGTGGGAGTATATTATCTTGCCTGGCAAGCTATCTTTACAATACAAATAAAAGTGCTAGAAATTGAATGATCTACCAAAGACTGTTGTGATAGATATAACACCTTAACTACCTCTATCACCCAGTCCATCTTTATCTAGCTACACACATCGTTGACGAATGTGTAAAATCTTATTCGGCTTTCTTATGCTCTGTGTAATAGCTTATTTGAATCATTTTTAGAATCAGATAGTGAAAGAGGCGTTAATTTAGAAGAGCCCAAACAAGGTAAGTTTTACCTCTTTATTATTTTTTATTGTCAATTTCATTTTGCTATTTTATTATACGCCCACATGGAAATGTGGACGTATATTGCCGTCGCCCCTGTCCGTCCGTCCGTCCGTCCCTCGGTCCGTCCACAGTTGTTGTATCCACGATAGAGGCTACAGTTTTTATCCGATCTTAATGAAACTTGGTATACATGTATATATTGATGATATCTCGGTCAAGTTCGAAAATGGAAATTATCGCATGAACGGTTTTTGAGTTATTGCACTTGACTTAGTAAAAACGCGTCAAATTTGGGTTGTATCCACAATAAAGGCTACAGTTTTTATCCGATCTTAATGAAACTTAATAAACATGTATATATTGATGATATTTCGGTCAAGTTCGAAAATGGAAATTTAAGCATGAACGGTTTTTGAGTCATTGCACTTGACTTAGCAAAAACGCATCAAATTTGGGTTGTATCCACAATAGAGGCTACAGTTTTTATCCGATCTTTATGAAACTTGGTATACATGTATATATTGATGATATCTCGGTATATTTCGAACATTGAAATTATCGAATGAACGGATTTTGAGTTATTGCCCTTGACTTAGTAAAAACGCGTCAAATTTGGGTTGTATCCACAATAGAGGCTACAGTTTTTATCCGATCTTAATGAAACTTAGTATACATGTATATATTGATGATATCTCGGTCAAGTTCGAAAATGGTAATTATCGCATGAACGGTTTTTGAGTTATTGCACTTGACTTAGTAAAAACGCGTCAAATTTGGGTTGTATCCACAATAGAGGCTACAGTTTTTATCCGATCTCGATGAAACTTGGAATACATGTATATATTGATGATATCTCGGTCAAGTTCGAAAATGGTATTTATTGAATGAACGTTTTTTTGAGTTATTGCACTTGACTTAGTAAAAACGCGTCAAATTTGGGTTGTACCCACAATAGAGGCTACAGTTTTTATCTGATCTTAATGAAACTTGGTATACATGTATATATTGATGATATCTCTGTCAAGGTCAAAAATGGAAATCATTGCATGAACGTATTTTGAGTTATCATATCAACTATCCACTGCTACATGGTGGCATGTCTGGTCAGAACAGCAGTTAACTCCCATCTCCCTAACTCTGACCAGTTCTATACTTATATCTCTCTATCTGGCGAACACCACTCACCTCTCATGCTGACCGGTGGAGAGTACATCAGTAACTGATCGGTGCCAAATATATTAGTAGTTACTGATAGTGAACGGATCAGGTTACATATCTTCCTCCCCCAGAAACAAAATTAATGATGCAATAATTAATTTTGTATAAAACATCAATTTGAAATAAAATAAGGACAGATGAGAGTGAATACATGGAAGAAATAAGTAGAAGAGATATAGGCATAGTAGACAACTGTATTCATAAGAACACTAACATCTTATGTATTGGTAGAAATAAATAAGAAGAAATTATAATGTAAAACATTGACAGTACAGTTATAAACAACAATTTTGGTATTGGTAGCTACTGTAAGTACTAAGTGGTCAGTGTATATATGCAAAACAAAAAATCTGGTACTGACCCATAAGTTAACCTGGAGTTGAACTCAGATCAGGTTCCAAAGAAAACATCTCTTCAATAACAGTTACAGTTGTACACATAGTAGATATGATATATTAGAATACAATAAATAACAGAAATCAAAAATAGAATCTAACATTCAAGGAAATACATATTTGTTTGTAATACAAAGTATGCCAATTTTGAGTGAATATTAAGGACGAAATGAAGGAAAATCTTGCCATTCACATTGAAATACCCATAAAATATCCATAAACACAATTTGCAGATATCCATTATAAAAATATAACAATAAACAAAACCGTTTTATACCGGAACTAAAAATAAATAGACTTTCTCATAATTAAACACAAAATGCGTGATAGTTTTGCTGGTGACTGGCCAACCACCATATACAATTTAAATATAGTTTTATCTAAATTACTGTGATCAAATAAATGCTTGATTGTAGGGACAATCATAAATAGCAAAATTAAACACAGATAACAAAACCACCATCTTGATATAACATTTGGTATTTCATATATTACTCTCATGGTTCTGACTCTTATCAAGTCAGCTATAATACGGCAAGTCACAAAAAGTGAATAGCAAAACCGAAGCATGGAAAACAAGAGAAATCCGTTTGTTAAATGTTTTGACTATTCTTTAGCAAAATTAGCGCATGGATTTTAGAGAAAATCTGTTCAGAAATTATTTTACTAAAATGTTTTCCTTCATTTAGCCCTATCAATAGATTTTTTTCAAAAAAAATTTTGGATGCCAATAGAAGATTAAATATTTCATGAAGGTAAAAATAGAATTAAATAACAAAAAACAACTGTAATCGATCACTATTTGACGATTCATGTTTGAATCTTAACAAGCAAGACAAAATTTGGTCATTCAACTTGTGAGTATTACAAACCTACTGAATATAAAAAATAAATCTTGCTTGGTTATTTATACCTTCAAAAATCAATTTAAATCTTGAAAATGAAAAAAAAGTTCAATTACTAACATACCGAAATAAAGTAATTTTGTTTTCTTGAATGTATTGACCTAGACGTTGAAAAGGAGAAAAATCATCACAATATTGTAACCAGTATGTCCAAAAAGTTCAAATACACCAAGACACTCTTTCTTTAGTTCCGAAATAAAACACCAAAAGATGAACGGCTGGAACGAAAATAACGGATGGTGACCAGTGTACGGCAACTGAACTGCAATTTTAAAGGTCTGGATAGAAGCTACAGCTTTCAAGGGATTTTAATGTTGGCATGAACATTGGAATTGATAAGGCGGTGGTCATGTCCGAATTTGACTATATTTCGAATAACGAAAAGCGGAAAACCCAAAACGAAAGAATGTTATTCATTCTTACAAAGAGGTGAATGTTTATTCAGCTTAGGATTAGGAGAACGACGCCTGAAAATTGGACTGCAAAAAGGTTACCAGGAGCTATTCTTTTATATAAAAAAAGAAAGAATTAAAAATTGAATAATAATAATAATAATAATAAACTCTTCATGTTTCATGGGTCAAAATTAGGCCCAATACAAAAGGACATGGCCCTGTCTCACATTCAGTCCATGGATACAAGCATAGACTCTTTATTTTACATGGATCAGAATTAGATCCAATACACAAGGACATGGTCCTGTCTCACATTTAGCCCATGGGGCAATACATTCCAGAAAAAAAAAATCGAAAATACATTATATCTCAACATACAATTCGTCTAAAAATACACAAGTACAAGTGCATCAAATGGACATATCTATGTTCCGGCGATCAAGTACATGACCACAATATAAATATACAATACTCCACGTACAATTTGTTTAAAAATACACAAGTACATGTGCATTAAATGGACAGATTTTCAACGTACAATTTGTTTATAAAACGGATATAATATTTCCCGCGGCCATGCAGCAAAACAGCCAAAAAAAAAAAAAAAAAATGCACCCGCGCATCTTTAACAAACCCCACATCGAAATGCCGTACACCTTCCACAGCCATGCACCCGAACGCAAGAAAACAAATATCATCTATTCTCCGGCGATCAAGACCACTACCGCAAAGAAACCCACAAAAAAACCCACAACACTCCAATGCGCAACCCGACCAAAACACACAAGCACACGTGCATAAAACGGACAAACCTGACCCCCGGCGACCAAACACACGACATCGAAAACCATATATTATTTCAACGTACAATTTTTTAAAAATACACAGGTACATGTGTATAAAATGGACAGATTTATCCTCCGGCGATCAAGTACATGACAGCAAAAACCATGTATCATTCCAACGTACAATTCGTTTTAAAATACACAAGTACATCTGTATAAGTACATACATGCCCACAAAAACCAAGGAATAGACTAGTACACGTTCATGAGACGATCAGACATCAAAACATACATATACATTCAAAATAAAAAAAAAGTAGAATCCTTGGTGATATATATTATTCAGATCTCATAGAGACATATGAAAAATATAATACATAAAACACAGATATCTATACAGTCAGTATTAAATAAAATTTACACAAGTTCAGAGATTAGTTGAAGCTTTTCAGTATTAGATTTATAAATTTACACAAGTGTTCTAATTCTTTACCGCTTGAGTTGAATAAATAAGACATATTGAAGGTTAAAGGAGTTTGTAAGGCTTGATATACAAAGGTCTTTCTTTTATCAAAATATTTACACATAAAAATATAATGATATTCATCACCTATTTCATGTGAATTACAATATTTACAAGAGTGATTTTCCTTTTCAATATTTGCAAAAATACCAGCTTCTTCAGGCAAGCGATTACTCCTATGATGAAAGGGAGCTGTTATAGCAGAAAATTTTTATTACCCGTGTCACCCGAAAAGAACTTCGATCGACTCGACCTCCCGCTATTTTAAATATATGGAGTATGACGGTTTTTGGAATAAAAATTGTAGCCTATTTCATTAATATGCGAATAAAATTATTTAAATATCCTATAATTCTGGCATTTGCTTGAATTAAAAACAACAGAATCCCAGTCTTGAATGTACTGGTCTTTGAGTCTTTGTAATAAAGACTGTTTCAGCCATTTTCTATTTAAACTATAAGGCGTATCCCAGATAAACGATAAACCTGAATTATTTAAGGTATTCTTAATACAATTTGGCCATGGATTGGAATTTGGATGATTGTTAATAAAATTGGAGGGATATTTTACATTGATTGCTTGTTACAATAGAGTGCTAGAGTGGAAAGACACCTAGTTCGCCATACACCATAACATTGGGGGTTGTAGATTTAACGCCCAACAGACTTTTGCAAAATCTCAGTTGGAGTCTTTCTAAGAGTCCCCTAATTTCACATCCGTACAGAGCAATAGGCACCACAAGACAATTAAACACATGCAACTGTGTATCAATATCAAGATTCAGTTTACGACCTTTTCGCAGAATAGAAATACCCAAATACACTACACATATTCATTAACACATTCAATTTTAAAATCTCCATACCTAATTATGAGTTTATTTCTTATTAGCCCCTTTGAGAAAACCATTGTTTTAGTTTTTGATGTATTGATATCAAGTGACCAGGTTCTACAATATTCTAACATACAGTTAAAAGCGGAATGTAGTTCCTTTTTATATTCCGCTAGCAGACTTGTGTCATCAGCATAGAGTAGGCAGAATAATTTCATATAAACTCCAATATCATGCACATCTGATTCATAGATACATAACCCATTGTAATGAGCTGACGGGAACGAAGATAAATTAAGGTTTTCTCCTTGTCTCACTCCTATGGAGAATTAAATGTTGGTGACATTTTTTTTGGTTCAGACAAACACAAGATTTAGCATTTTTATATAAGTTATGGATAACACAGAATATCTTTCCTGAAACACCGTGGTATCGTGTCAAATGCCTAGAGCTAATCAATAAATCCACAGTAGAGCCGTTTATGTTTACCTATGTACAAATCAATCAGACATTTCAGTGCGAAGATATGATCTAACATCGAATGATGTTTACGGAAACCTGCTTTTTCAGGACCAATCTTGAAATTAGTCTCTATAAAATTATGTGAACAATTTGCAGAAACAGCTCAATAAAGTTATATTACGATAATTACTCACATCTGTTTTACTGCCTTTGTTTTTATTGATAGGAAGAATCATTCCAGCGGCCCACTCGTTTGGTACTATACCTGTTTCAAGAATCTAATTGAATTATGACACATTTATAGATAACATAATAGTTTTAGTGCTTTTGATGTACTCATTTAAAATTATATCCGACCCATAAGCTTTGTTTGTTTTTAATTTGTCTATACAATCGCTTAATAACCACTTATCAAACTCGTCAGCTACTACCCGTCAACAAATTAGACATAATGATAAATAATGAAAAGATAGAAAATGTCTCTAATTTCAAATTGCTAGGAGTTGTTGTAAATCAAGATATGAACTGGAAATTCCATATCAAACATATTTCTAGAATTTTAAATACAAAATTGTTTCGACTTCGTGAAATTCAAAAATTTCTTCCTGAAAATCTTCGAGCCTTGTATTTCAAAGGACATATTTAACCTTATTTAGATTATTGTTCACCAATTTGGGATAGTTCTATTGTGAAATCAAAAATATTAAAACGTCCAGAAAAACGCTCATAAATTAATACTGAATACTAATAACTATATCTCTAACAATTATAAAAATCAGCTTAGATCCATGAATATTATTGACTATACTATAGGCCATCAGTTTAATTCTGTTGTATTTATATTTAAGATACGTAATAATTTATGTCCGAGATACCTTTCTAATACAAAACATCTTATTCGTCCATTAATAAAAAGTTAACGTTTACTAAACCTAGAATAGACCTTTATAAACACAGTTTAAAATATAAAGGTGTAAAATTGTGGAATAATCTATCAGTTAAAATAAGAGAAGCCAAATCACTCAATTCTTTTAAGAAATTGTCCTAACTCCATTTTTATGGAGATTTAAAATGAGCATAATACAGCACAATATTATACAATTCTCCCACTTCACGACTTCACGTTGTGTTTTAATATATTTATTAGGTATAGACCTTGTTAAAGGTGGTGAGAGAGAGATATCGGAGATTGGTGGCGGCGAATCCTCCTCTGTTCTGGCTCCCGGTCCAGGCTTGACAGGCTCTCTTATACCACGACCTGGACCCTGGATGCCCAACATGCAGGCTATTGGCTGGCGTAGCTTTATGCAAGCTGTTCACTTCAAACATGCATGCACAGTCAGCATTAATCTAGTTTAATAATCCAGGACACTCTCTCATCACCTTTACAGTGAAAACAATTATACAATATATTTACATTAGCTATTGTTTTTCTCCATTGGACTAATGTTAATACGTGTTAATGTAAATAAACATGGCCGTCGCGCTATTAACGTCGATCATCTTCACGCTTGATCGTAAAATTCCAATTTTAATGTTGAATTCTAATATGTAATAAAATTTCGCCTAACCAAAAGCCAATCTAATACTCCAAGTCTCATACAAAGTTAATTGGCAAATGCGATAGAACTCAATCGAATTAGGTCTGAGTGTACTGGCCATAGCCGTAGACCCATTTGACCTAGTTACTCGCTTCAGTTTGAGAGCCTAAAAGTGCAAGTTTATGGGTTGTTTAATATTAAGTTTCAAAATACTATACCTTTGCTGAAAATTAACTGAATTGAGTGTAAACTGTGGTCACCTATCAACATGTGGAGCGGGCCTTCTTCTAGATTGGTCTTTATAGTTTCTTTCATTTTCTCAACTTTCCTACTTACATGCGGTCAGGTCTAGCCGAATCACCTCTCCGTTGTTCAATTGTATCCGCGTTCATTAAATTTCACGATTTTGTTGCTTTTCATCGTTAAAGTCGTAATTCATACCAAAATGTTTTATATTTATTGATAAATGAATTGATTTATAAAGATTAAACATAAAATTGAGATAAACACTGTTTTTTCTTACATTTTGAGAGCTTTCCCCCGCGAACTATATTCTGACGAAAAGAAAATGGCTATTCCATCAACAAGATCAACTCCAGCGACAAAGTCGCGTAATATGAAATTTTCACGCGAAGAGTAGAATTTGTACTGGTGACAGGTATTGAAAATGTAAATATAAGCAATAAACGGTCACCCTATGGCTAACGCGCATTCATTCAATTTTCCATCCAACCTTTGTCCTGATATACGACCATAACCGCCATAGGGTGACCGTTTATTGCTTAAATATCAAATAAATTGTAGCTAAATTAAAGGGACTACATCAGAACCTATAAAGTGTCACAAGAATTCTTTTCGTTTTAACACAGTAGTTCCGAACCATGGTTTTGTCTGTGTAGTCCTTTTGGGTTTTTGATTTGGATTAATTTTCGCTGTTTTGCTGATATTGACTGATCTGGCACTGTTTCGGAAACAATCGCCAATTTCTGTACAAATGTCAGCGACAATTTTCTGGTTTATGTAAAAAAGAATCAAGCAGTTCCAGTTTGGATTTCACAGGTAATATGTTTATTCCATCACTAAACGATGTAGCCAGTTTTGGATCCCAAGTAGTTTTCGTGTATGTATTGTTTGTTGCATCATCTTCTTTCACTTAGACGTTTCGTCGCATTTGTTTTAAAGTGAATGCTATTCCATTGTGCTTATCAGATAATAATGGGTCGTAATCACATACTGAGAAATGCTGTATATCACAAATTACAGTAGGATTGCCAATCACATAATCATATCCGCCCCACAGCGACCGTTAGCTAGGTATATTCCAACGTTTTTAAAATAGTTCAATATGACGTTTGCCATATTTATTTACGGTGAAACAATATGTGATATACCTGTGAGAAAGGGGAAACTAAAATTAATAAATAACTTGAATCATTAAATCACGGAGAAACACAATTGTTAGGTTATTAGTAAGTAAGCCTATAGTTGGTGAACAGAATACCTGTGTAACAGGAAGTATGCTTATGCTAAGGAAAGATTACTAAGAATCATCCTTCGAAAAGTCAAAAAAATCTGATGCTGATTTAAAATTTTCGTCTAGTCCATTCCATAAAATTGATCCTTTGTATTTAATACTTTGTTTAATCAAATTGATTCGTGATTTTTGCACCACAAGTTTTGAATTTATGCTAGACTAATTTATACGAATTAAAATTATGCCGGGTTTTTAAATGTCAAAAATATTAAGCCTTTTAAGATTCAGTGACAAATCAGTATCGTACTTAGAACCAAGAATTAATTCAAAAGCAATTTTTTGTTGCCTGTGTAAAATAGCGGCCGATGCAATGTCGTGCGAATCCCAAATAGTTGAACAATAACTTAAATTTAAATTTTAGCAACGAACTTTACGTGTGGACTGTCGCAGTTGAAATAACTTAGTATTTAAATTTTAGCAACGAACTTTACGTGTGGAGTCCATGAGAGATTTTGATATACACAATAACACCTAGTAATTTAAAGTTTTCAACTTGTTCAATAAATTGATTATTTAGTTCAATTGATAAATCTGCTGAATATCTTCTTTTTTTAGCATTTTTAATTGACATACATTTGGTTTTATTTTCATTTGAAATTATGACATTAAAAGAACACCATCAGTATCTTCTTGCAATTTTAATTGTATGTCCGTAACCGATTTACCAATAGTATAAATCGTACTACATGTATCATCCACAAAAAGATCACAGTTAAGAGATAATATGCAACGGTAAATCAATAATATAAAGATTAAACAACAAGCGACCTAAAATTGATCCTTGTGGTACTCCATTCTTTATACTGCGAGAAAACGAAAGCGTTCCATTGACGTTACAACGCTGGGTAGGATTCGATAAGTAACAATTTATGATGGTTATTAATGCATTCGAAGAATTGTATAGTTTTACTTTTTTAATAATTATCTCATGGGAAATCAAATCAAATGCTTTTGTAAAATCAAAGAAAATAGAACCAACCATAAGATTATTATTTACTGCATCAGAAACGTTATAAATTATGTTAGTCAGAGCTGTTTGACAAGAACTATTAGATCTAAAACGA
Source organism: Nipponacmea schrenckii (assembly GCA_030562195.1). Taxonomy (NCBI): domain Eukaryota; kingdom Metazoa; phylum Mollusca; class Gastropoda; family Lottiidae; genus Nipponacmea; species Nipponacmea schrenckii. The sequence continues at coordinate 26,280,327 of CM060199.1, forward strand.
GATTGGTGCGAATACAATAACTTATTATTATTTAAGAAATTATTGATATGTTTTGAATAATGTCTTTCAAGTGGTTTAGATACACTAGATAATACAGAAATTGGTCTATAATTATAAGGGTCAGATTTAGCGCCGGATGTATACAGTGGTAAAACTTTTGCTTCTTTGAATTTATCAGCATATATATTTGCATCAATGCATAGATTATATAATATATTTGTCAAGGTATCACTTAACGTAAAAGCACTATATTTGAGAAATAGGGGATTTAATTTATCTAAACCAGCACTTTTGGTTGCATTTAACGAAGACAACTGTTTAAAAACTTCATATTTGTTGAAGTGGGGAATCGAATATTCTTCATTAGAACTTCTAGTTTATTTACGTAATGACTTTTATCAATATTTCTATTAACATGCTTTTGATTAATCAATTTTGATGCAGTATTTGAAAAATGATCATTGACTACCTCGGGTTCTAAAGGAATCAGATTAGTTGAAGAATTAGTCTTATTAGTTAAAGAGTTGATAACTTTCTAGAACTTTAAAAAGTTAAACATATTATATGGTTTAAAACAATTAGTAAAATAGACGTCTGGCTGTTGATGAAAGTGAATTTAAAATGCAATTTAATGCCCGTGGGTATATCTTAAAGGATAAATAAAAGGATTGGATTTTATGTTTTGTCTGACAACCGAATCTACAATAATATGATATAAAATATTAGTTCCAAAATTATTTAAATGAATACCATCTTGCACTAAAACTTCACGTGGGGACCTACAAATGAAAGAATCGTAAATATTAATATGACACTTATTGTCATGACAAAACTGCCGTAGAAAATAGTTAAATTTTTGTCACCTCATCCGGAAATTCAAAGGGTTAATTCGAGGGATTACAGAACATACAAAAAAATTAATATCGTTATAGTTAGTTAGTAGTACCTTCAATAAATTATTATAGTCATTTACATATTGTTGAAAAGTTGCTAATTTCTTATGTCATTTCCCCCGACAGAGAGCACTATGTTTTTTATAGACGTAGCTTCACCAAGTAACTGTAATAGTCTTGGTTTAAGTTCACTGATCGTCGATCCACTGTTGGTATCAATGACACATAATTGTCCTAGATTGTCTGATAGCCGTAAGGAAGAAAGGGACTTCACGAGGTTTCGGCACACGCGATGGATCTTTGAATAGGCCGAGTTGTAAAATTATGGGTTGACTTAGTTGCTTTAGTTGACTTCTTAAGGTTTTACTTCTTTATAAGTTCATTTATTTTATCAAAATTTATAGGTTGAGTAGGTTTAACAGTGGGAACTGGAACAGGTAACGGAGCTGAGACCGCAGACAGTTTTTCTTGGTTAACTCATTGATTTGATCCGAGAGTCGCAAAATTTCCATTGATATTTTCTCTATGGCGGCTTCACACTTTGATTTTTCAGTTGAACTACAGAAAGGGAAAAACAGTTTTTACACTTACACTGGTATTTAGTTCACAATTTTGAGTTCCGACAGTAAAAAACTTTTGGCTTACACTAGGCACAGAAATCTTGTCCAGATTGTCACTTTTTTCAGGATTAGATGGAATAAACTTAGAAAACACAATCTCGATCCATCTGGAACAGTCTGTACCCTGAACATGGAGTTTATTTTTCTTTTTGTAAAATGTTAACGTACTTAATTGATTAGAAGGAGACAAAGACGAATCAAAAGTTGGCCATTTAAAAAGTCATCCTTAAATAAGGAATACCAGTTCGAACAAAAATGAAGTATAAGTCTGTACGTTTCCTTCTTATTAAATGAAATAACTATAGATTTAGTATAATGTGTCTAGTCTGCAATGTCAAAATTAAAATCTGGATGGTTCAAAATAAAATTTTCCTTTTCAAAACTTAAAATGCTGGTTGATGTTGATAAGGTCTTGGTCTGTTGAGATGGAGTTGAATAGTTTGATCTTTTGGAATTTAGATGTGGAAAGTCTATTTCACTTTCCCTGTCAAAGTCATAGTCTGAGAAATCACTAGGGAAAACGTCCAGTTCCTTCGAAATACTGTCATTCATTGTGAAAATTTGAAGTAAAAATCACAAAGTACAAAATGAAACCAAACAAGGCCATCTTAAAAAAAAAGCCTTTGCTGGCATACCACAAATTGAAACTTAAGAATCCTTTGAATAATCACTGTATAGATGTTGATTACATTTCCTCCTTATCCTTGAATGTATTGAAAAAACACTGGTTATAAAAATCTTACCATATTCTCTACTTTTCGTAAATAAAATAACAGATAGGTTATCCAGCTTAAAATTAGGAGAACGACACCTGAAAATTGGGATTCATAAGAAGAAACAGAGGTTATGATATTTGTTATTCGTTCTTTTGTAAGAACCAAGAGGGGGATATTCACTATTCGTTTTCGCTATTCGTTATTCTTTATATTGTAGCACTTCTAGATGTTTAAATGACGTCACGTTGTGTTTTATATTGTTTTATTAGGTATAGATCTTGTAAAAGGTAGTGAAAGAGTCCGTACATAATAAGCAGCAGGTTTAAAATGATTTTGATGGTGCAAACAATGTCATTAAAAACATATTCAATGAATCTGTTATGAGTTATTGCCCAATTCATTATTTAAATTCAATGCTGCAGTGGGAGTATATTATCTTGCCTGGCAAGCTATCTTTACAATACAAATAAAAGTGTTAGAAATTGAATGATCTACCAAAGACTGTTGCGATAGATATAACACCTTAACTACCTCTATCATCCAGTCCATCTTTATCTAGCTACACACATCGTTGACGAATGTGTAAAATCTTATTCGGCTTTTTTATGCTCTGTGTAATAAGCTTATTTGAATCATTTTTAGAATCAGATAGTGAAAGAGGCGTTAATTTAGAAGAACCCAAACAAGGTAAGTTTTACCTCTTTATTATTTATTATTGTCAATTTCATTTTGGTATTTTATTATACGCCCACATGGAAATGTGGACGTATATTGCCGTCGCCCCTGTCCGTCCGTCCGTCCATCGGTCCGTCCACATTTGTTGTATCCACGATAGAGGCTACAGTTTTTATCCGATCTTAATGAAACTTGGAATACATGTATATATTGATGATATCTCGGTCAAGTTCGAAAATGGAAATTATCGCATGCACGTTTTTTGAGTTATTGCACTTGACTTAGTAAAAACGCGTCAAATTTGGGTTGTATCCACAATAGAGGCTACAGTTTTTATCTGATCTTAATGAAACTTGGTATACATGTATATATTGATGACATCTCTGTCAAGGTCAAAAATGGAAATCATTGCATGAACGTATTTTGAGTTATTGCCTTGACTTAGTAAAAACGCATCAAACTAGGGTTGTATCCACGAAAGAGGCTACAGTTTTTATCCGATCTTAATGAAACTTGGTATACAAGTATATATTGATGATATCTCGGTCAAGTTCCAAAATGGAAATTATCGAATGAACAGATTTTGAGTTATTGCCCTTGACTTAGTAAAAACGCGTTAAATTTGGGTTATATCCACGATATAGGCAACAGTTTTTTATCAGAAATTCAAATTTGACGATTTTTTTGATGACTAGTTTATGAGTAATTGCCCTTGACTAAGTAAAATTGCGTAAAAATTCATTTTCTGTAGACACTATAGAAGCTACAATTATCTATGAATTTTAATGAAACTTGGTATGAGCATTGGAATTGATAAGAGGGCGGTCAAGTTCGATTTGGACGATTTTGCGATAAACAGTTTTGGAGTTATTGCCCCTGCCTCTATATTTGTTGTAGACAAAATAGAAGCTACAATTTTCAATGTATTAAATGAAACTTGGTGTGAATTGATAAGACAACAGTCAAGTTCGAATTTGAAGATTTTGCGATGAACAGTTTTTTAGTTATTGGCCTTGACTTAGTAAGATTGTGTCAAAATTTTATTGTGGGTTCAATAGAAGCTACAATTTTCAATGGATTTTGATGAAACTTGGTGTTTTTGAGTTTTTGCCCTTGACTTCAATATCCATTTAGTGAATGTTTTTGAGTCATTGCTCTATTTATTTTTCAAATTCAATGCTGCCAGTGGGCGTATGTTACCTTGCCTGGCAAGCTATCTTTTGAAATAATATACGCTGAATAATTATAAAAAATAAAAAGGTCGATTTAATGTAAAGGCCTTTGATTGACTGTATTTGCCAGTGTAACGTTTCTGGTCATTTGTAACATTTGTTTACTGTATTTTAACGTTTCTTGTTGGTATTGATAGACAGACGGGTCTCTGGAGGTTCAGGAAAATACAACACAGGTACATTGACATCTATATATATATTTAAACAATAGGAACACTTCTAAAACTAGCAAAACAGAATCATATCAACTATCCACTGCTACATGGTGGCATGTCTGGTCAGAACAGCAGTTAACTCCCATCTCCCTAACTCTGACCAGTTCTATACTTATATCTCTCTATCTGGCGAACACCACTGACCGGTGGAGAGTACATCAGTAACTGATCGGTGCCAAATATATTAGTAGTTACTGATAGTGAACGGATCAGGTTACATATCTTCCTCCCCCAGAAACAAAATTAATGATGCAATAATTAATTTTGTATAAAACATCAATTTGAAATAAAATAAGGACAGGTGAGAGTGAATACATGGAAGAAATAATTAGAAGAGATATAGGCATAGTAGACAACTGTAGCCATAGGAACAATAACATATTATGCATGGTGAAAAATAAATAAGAAGAAATTATAATATAAAACATTGGCAGTACAGGTATAAAGAAAACATTTGGTATTGGTAGCTACTGTAAGTACTAAGTGGTCAGTGTATATATGCAAAACAAAAAATCTGGTACTGACCCATAAGTTAACCTGGAGTTGAACTCAGATCAGGTTCCAAAGAAAACATCTCTTCAATAACAGTTACAGTTGTACACATAGTAGATATGATATATTAGAATACAATAAATAACAGAAATCAAAAATAGAATCTAACATTCAAGGAAATACATATTTGTTTGTAATACAAAGTATGCCAATTTTGAGTGGAATATTAAGAACGAAATGAAGGAAAATCTTGCCATTCACATTGAAATACCCATAAAATATCCATAAACACAATTTGCAGATATCCATTATAAAAATATAACAATAAACAAAACCGTTTTATACCGGAACTAAAAATAAATAGACTTTCTCATAATTAAACACAAAATGCGTGATAGTTTTGCTGGTGACTGGCCAACCACCATATACAATTTAAATATAGTTTTATCTAAATTACTGTGATCAAATAAATGCTTGATTGTAGGGACAATCATAAATAGCAAAATTAAACACAGATAACAAAACCACCATCTTGATATAACATTTGGTATTTCATATATTACTCTCATGGTTCTGACTCTTATCAAGTCAGCTATAATACGGCAAGTCACAAAAAGTGAATAGCAAAACCGAAGCATGGAAAACAAGAGAAATCCGTTTGTTAAATGTTTTGACTATTCTTTAGCAAAATTAGCCCATGGATTTTAGAGAAAATCTGTTCAGAAATTATTTTACTAAAATGTTTTCCTTCATTTAGCCCTATCAATAGATTTTTTTCAAAAAAATTTTTGGATGCCAATAGAAGATTAAATATTTCATGAAAGTAAAAATAGAATTAAATAACAAAAAACAACTGTAATCGATCACTATTTGACGATTCATGTTTGAATCTTAACAAGCAAGACAAAATTTGGTCATTCAACTTGTGAGTATTACAAACCTACTGAATATAAAAAATAAATCTTGCTTGGTTATTTATACCTTCAAAAATCAATTTAAATCTTGAAAATGAAAAAAAAGTTCAATTACTAACATACCGAAATAAAGTAATTTTGTTTTCTTGAATGTATTGACCTAGACGTTGAAAAGGAGAAAAATCATCACAATATTGTAACCAGTATGTCCAAAAAGTTCAAATACACCAAGACACTCTTTCTTTAGTTCCGAAATAAAACACCAAAAGATGAACGGCTGGAACGAAAATAACGGATGGTGATCAGTGTACGGCAACTGAACTGCAATTTTAAAGGTCTGGAACTGCTGGAAAGCTGTAACAATGGAACGTCTTGAACACGCTGGAACGGTTGGAAACTGGAACACTGGAACTTAAAACGGATGAGACTTGAACGTTCACGTTGTGTAGTGATGACTTTGGTGTAACGTTTCTGTTCATTTGTAACATGTCCAATTTAGGCTGACCGGTGGAGAGTACATCAGTAACTGATCGGTGCCAAATATATTAGTAGTTACTAATAGTTGAACGGATCAGGTTACACCAGCGCCAGTAAAATTGTCACATTTTCAAACTAATCCAAGTAAGATAGGTGGTGGCCATTGAAGTCAAGGTATATGACGAAATTCGCAATAGCTTCCATTGTGGTGCCCGTCTGTCTATTAGTGTGACCGTCCATCGATCTGTCGGTCAGTCAACATTTGTTGAAGATACTATAAAAGATAGATTTTAATGAAATTTGGTATGAGCATGGGAATTGATACGAAGGTGGTCAAGTTCGATTATGGCAAGTTTTAGATAAACGGTTTTTTACTTCTTTACCCTGCCTCTATATTTGTTGTAGACACAATATAAGCTATAACTTTCAATGGATTTTAATGGAACTGGGTATGAGCTTTCGAATTGATAAGGCAGTGGTCTTATTCGAATGTGATGATTATTTGATGAACAGTTTATGAGTTATTGCACTTGACTTGGTTACATCTGGTTGACAAACACGGGGCACTTAAGCCTAGAGGTACTTCGGCATAAAGTCTATTTTTAGCTGCTATCTGTGCTAAGGTGGAATTTTTTTATGTTTCGTAAAAATCGTTTAGAGTATCCACGCTCTTTCAGTTTTGAGAAAAACAATCGTACAGGCTTGGTTGAACTCAGAAGACCTTGTGCGAATTCGGTGAATTCGTAAAACTTGTGACCTAATTATTCCAGAAAAAGTATGTTTTGGATGAAATGAACTCTTATGAAAAAGTTGATGAGTGTCGGTTTCTTTGGAATATACTTTAATATCTAATTTATTAGTCTCTGCTATGGAATCTCCTTTAAAGACAGTGGTATCGAGGAAATCTATGCTTTTGTGGCTGACGTTGGCCGTTAGTTTGATGGACGGGTGGTGGTTGTTGAGAATTTAAAAATATTGCTAAAATTGTTCCATGGAGTAAATGTCATCTAAAAAGCGTCCATAAAAATTGGGTCAAATGGACAGAGGGGTAATACCTCACGTTCCTACTCTGTCATGAAAAGGTTTGCGTATGAGGGGGTGAATCGTTTACCCATGGCTGTACGTGAGGTTTGTAAATATGTTTTACCATTAAATGTGAATTCATTGCGGCTAAGACAAAAATCTCTAAAAGCTGTAGAATTGCATCGTCGGGTCTGTCTGGATCTGGGTTTCTATTGAAAGCTTTGCGAACTGCCATCCAGTAGTGTTGTCGATATTGGTGTACATAAAAGTTACGTCGATAGAAATTAAAATAGCATTTGGAGGGACTTAGAGGTTTTTTTATGTTATTGACAAAGTCAGTTGTGTCCTTAAGGTATGCTCGATGTTGACATGCTAGTGGTAGTAAGAAATGATCAATGTATTCTGGCACTGCATACGACTCACTACTACAGTCAGAGATAATCGGGTGGCCTTTAGGGATTCTATTAGGCATAAACCAATCCTTGGTAGGATTCTTAAGAATTTTAGGCAAAGTGTATAAGTGTCTCTCACGGCAATCAGGTTTGGCAGACTTCGTTTTTACAAAGAGGTTAGTGTTTATCCAGCTTAGGATTAGGAGAACGACACCTGAAAATTGGGATTCATAAGAAGAAACAGAGGTTATGATATTTGTTATTCGTTCTTTTATAAGAACCAAGAGGTGGATATTCGGTATTCGTTTTCGCTATTCGTTATTCTTTATATTGTAGCACTTCTAGATGTTTAAATGACGTCACGTTGTGTTTTATATTGTTTTATTAGGTATAGATATTCTTAAAGGTTGTGAGAGAGAGATACCGGGGATTGGTGGCGGCGAATCCTCCTCTGTTCTGGTTCTCGGTCCAGGCTTGACAGGCTCTCTTATACCACAACTTGAACCCTTGATGCCAAACTTGAACACAATAATACAATATATCAAATTGAAGTAAATTTAAAGGGATTACGTCAGAACCTATAAAGTGTCACATTATTTGTTTTTATTTATATAGGATAACATGTGAAGTTTGTTCGTTATTCGTTGTTGTTCGTTATTCACGAATAACGAATAACAAACTAACTCCACACTGAACCCGTACATAATAAGCTGCAGATTTAAAATGATAAAATATAGCACCATAACTACCTTTATCACCCAGTCCCTATTTATCTACCTACATACATCTTTGACGAATGTGTAAAATCTTATTCGGCTTTCTTATGTGCAAAATCTCATATGAATCATTTATAACATTTTTAGAATCAGATAATGAAAAAGATGTTAATTCAGAAGAGCTGAAACAAGGTAAGTTTTATATCTATATTGAACATTTTATTTTGTTATGAATAAAAATAGAACAAATTAAAGGTAGATTTGATCCTTTAATGGAATTTAGCGATTTGACTTGTTTCTAAGCCAGTGAATACAGCCAATCAGAACCCTAGACAGAAAGAGGGTGGGGCCTTTGATTGGCTGTATTTACCAGCGCAGGATAAAATTGTCTTTATTACAATTAATGTAAATTTCATTTTGCTTTTATATTTGAAATGATAAGCGTTCAATAATTATAAAACAATATAGGTCGATTTAATATAAAATATTTTCCAGCGCAAAATAAAATGTTCACATTTTACAACTAATATAACTAATCTAAGTAAGATAAGTGGTCATTGAAGTCACGGTATAAGACGAAATTCGTAATAGCTTCGCATTGTGGTGTTTTTTATGTTCGTGGTGATTTTGATACGCCCATGTGAATATGTGGACGTATATTTTCGAAGCCCCTGTCCGTCTGTCCATTGGTGTGGCCGTCCATCGATCCGTCGGTCCGTCAACATTTGTTGCAAATACTATAAAAGGTAGATTTTAATGAAATTTGGTATGAGCATGGGAATTGATACGAAGGTGGTCAAGTTCGATTATGACAAGTTTTAGATAAACGGTTTTTTACTTCTTTACCCTGCCTCTATATTTGTTGTAGACACAATAGAAGCTATAACTTTCAATGGATTTTAATGGAACTTGGTATGAGCTTTGGAATTGACAAGGCGGTGGTCTTATTCGAATGTGACGATTATTTGATGAACAGTTTATGAGTTATTGCCCTTGACTTAGTTACATCAAATCAAAATTTACTGTTGATGCAATAGAAGCTACAGCTTTCAAGGGATTTTAATTTTGGCATGAACATTGGAATTGATAAGGCGGTGGTCATGTCTGAATTTGACTATATTTCGATCAACACCTTATGAGTAATTTCCCTTGGCTAATTAAATTGTGTAGAAATTTTTATTGTGGGTGCAATAGAAGATACAATTTTCAAAAGATTTTTCAACGAACCTTTTTTGAGTTATTGGCCTTGAAGTTTATTGTGGTTGCAATAAAAAGCTTCACTTTTCAAAGGATTTCGATGAAACTTGGTTTAAGAATTTGGTTCCTTATTCGTTATTCGTTTTTGACGAATAATAAATAACGAAAAGCGGAAAACCCAAAACGAAAGAATGTTATTCATTCTTACAAAGAGGTGAATGTTTATTCAGCTTAGGATTAGGAGAACGACGCCTGAAAATTGGACTGCAAAAAGGTTAACAGGAGCTATTCTTTTATATAAAAAAAGAAAGAATTAAAAATTGAATAATAATAATAATAAACTCTTCATGTTCCATGGGTCAAAATTAGGCCCAATACAAAAGGACATGGTCCTGTCTCACATTCAGCCCGTGGATACAAGCATAGACTCTTTATTTTACATGGATCAGAATTAGATCCAATACACAAGGACATGGTCCTGTCTCACATTCAGCCCATGGGGCAATACATTCCAGAAAAAAACAAATCGAAAATACATTATATCTCAACATACAATTCGTCTAAAAATACTAAAAATACACAAGTACAAGTGCATCAAATTTACATATCTATGTTCCGGCGATCAAGTACATGACCACAATATAAATATACAATACTCCACGTACAATTTGTTTAAAAATACACAAGTACACGTGCATTAAATGGACAGATTTTCAACGTACAATTTGTTTATAAAACGGATATAATATTTCCCGCGGCCATGCAGCAAAACAGCCAAAAAAAAAAAATGCACCCGCGCATCTTTAACAAACCCCACATCGAAATGCCGTACACCTTCCACAGCCATGCACCCGAACGCAAGAACAAATATCATCTATTCTCCGGCGATCAAGACCACTACCGCAAAAAAACCCACAACACTCCAATGCGCAACCCGACCAAAACACACAAGCACACGTGCATAAAACGGACAAACCTGACCCCCGGCGACCAAACACTCGACATCGAAAACCATATATTATTTCAACGTACAATTTTTTAAAAATACACAGGTACATGTGTATAAAATGGACAGATTTATCTTCCGGCCGGCGATCAAGTACATGACAGCAAAAACCATGTATCAATCCAACGTACAATTCGTTTTAAAATACACAAGTACATCTGTATAAGTACATACATGCCCACAAAAACCAAGGAATAGACTAGTACACGTTCATGAGACGATCAGACATCAAAACATACATATACATTCAAAATGAAAAAAAAATGGAATCCTTGGTGATATATATTATTCAGATCTCATAGAGACATATGAAAAATAGAATACATAAAACACAGATATCTATACAGTCAGTATTAAATAAAATTTACACAAGTTCAGAGATTAGTTGAAGCTTTTCAGTATTAGATTTATAAATTTACACAAGTGTTCTAATTCTTTACCGCTTGAGTTGAATAAATAAGACATATTGAAGGTTGAAGGAGTTCGTTTGTAAGGCTTGATATACAACAGTCTTTCTTTTATCAAAATATTTACACATAAAAATATAATGATATTCATCACCTATTTCATGTGAATTACAATATTTACAAGAGCGATTTTCCTTTTCAATATTTGCAAAAATACCAGCTTCTTCAGGCAAGCGATTACTCCTATGATGAAAGGGGGCTGTTATAGCAGAAAATTTTTATTACCCGTGTCACCCGAAAAGAACTTCGAACGACTCGACCTCCCGCTATTTTAAATATATGGAGTATGACGGTTTTTGGAATAAAAATCGTAGCCTATTTCATTAATATGCGAATAAAATTATTTAAATATCCTGTAATTCTGGCATTTGCTTGAATTAAAAACAACAGAATCCCAGTCTTGAATGTACTGGTCTTTGAGTCTTTGTAATAAAGACTGTTTCAGCCATTTTCTATTTACACTATAAGGCGTATCCCAGATAAACGATAAACCTGAATTATTTAAGGTATTCTTAATACAATTTGGCCATAGATTGGGAATTTGGATGATTGATATACAATTGGAGGGATATTTTTTTAGTTGTTTTAGTTTTTGATGTATTGATATCAAGTGACCAGGTACTACAATATTCTAACATACAGTTAAAAGCGGATTGTAGTTCCTTTTCATTTTCCGCTAGCAGAATTGTGTCATCAGCATAGAGTAGGCAGAATAATTTCATATAAACTCCAATATCATGCACATCTGATTCATAGATACATAACCCATTGTAATGAGCTGACGGGAACGAAGATAAATTAAGGTTTTCTCCTTGTCTCACTCCTATGGAACAATTAAATGTTGGTGACATTTTTTTGTTCAGACAAACACAAGATTAAGCATTTTTATATAAGTTATGGATAACACGGAATATCTTTCCTGAAACACCAGTATTCAATACCCTCTGCCAGAGGGAAAGTCTTGGGATCGTGTCAAATCCCGAGCGCTAATCAATAAATCCACAGTAGAGCCGTTTATGTTTACCTATGTACAAATCAATCAGACATTTCAGTGCGAAGATATGATCTAACGTCGAATGATGTTTACGGAAACCTGCTTGTTCAGGACCAATCTTGAAATTAGTCTCTATAAAATTATGTGAACAATTTGCAGAAACAGCTCAATAAAGTTATACCACGATAATTACTCACATCTGTTTTACCGCCTTTGTTTTTATAGATAGGAAGAATCATTCTAGCTGCCCAGTCTCGCTTGGTACTATACCTGTTTCAAGAATCAAATTGAATAATGACACATATATAGGTAACATAATAGTTTTAGTGCTTTTGATGTACTCATTTAAAATTTCATCCGACCCATAAGCTTTGTTTGTTTTTAATTTGTCTATACAATCGCTTAATAACCACTTATCAAACCCGTCAGCTACTACCCGTCAACAAATTAGACATAATGATAAATAATTAAAAGATAGAAAATGTCTCTAATTTCAAATTGCTAGGAGTTGTAGGTAATAGTTTAGATATTGTCCAATCTCAGCTTCAAGAAGATACTGATTCTATTATGAACTGGTGTACATCTAATTTGATGAAAGTAAATATTTCGAAAACAAAATGTATGTTAATAACAACTTATCAAAACCGTCAGCTACTACCCGTCAACAAATTAGACATAATGATAAATAATGAAAAGATAGAAAATGTCTCTAATTTCAAATTGCTAGGAGTTGTTGTAAATCAAGATATGAACTGGAAATTCCATATCAAACATATTTCTAAAATTTTAAATAAAAAAATTATTTCGACTTCGTAAAATTCAAAAATTTCTTCCTGAAAATCTTCGAGCCTTGTATTTCAAAGGACATATTCAACCTTATTTAGATTATTGTTCACCAATTTGGGATAGTTCTAGTGTGAAATCAAAAACATTAAAACGTCAAGAAAACGCTCATAAATTAATACTGAATACTAATAACTATATCTCTAACAATTATAAAAATCAGCTTAGATCCATGAATATTATTGACTATACTATAGGCCATAAGTTTAATTCTGTTGTATTTATATTTAAGATACGTAATAATTTATGTCCGAGATACCTTTCTAATATGTTTTTATCCTACAAAACATCTTATTCGTCTATTAATAAAAAGTTAACGTTTACTAAACCTAGAATAGACCTTTATAAACACAGTTTAAATATAAAGGTGTAAAATTGTGGAATAATCTATCAGTTAAAATAAGAGAAGCCAAATCACTCCATTCTTTTAAGAAATTGTCTAAACTCCATTTTTATGGAGATTTAAAATGAGCATAATACAGCACAATATTATACAATTCTCCCACTCCATTTCTACAGTAATTATATGCTGATTATAAACTGTACATATGTTTTTTATCGCCTTGTATATGTGTTATTTGTATTTTAACGGGCTCGATGTTAGAAAGGCTTAGTCCTAATTGATAACCCAATAAAGAAATTATTATTATTATTTCTTTCTCATTGAACGGTTCATTTATTCCAAAATTATCATTTTCTGATATTTCACATAAGTCACGATCATCAGTATTGCTAGTAGTGCTGTTTATTTGATTTAGTTTTTTTTTTAAATGTTCATATAAAGTGTTCATAGAAAGATTCTATGTGAACATCAGAATTTTTCCCATACTTTTGCTTTTGTGTAAGCATCTTTCATTACTTTTTAGGATCAGATATTGTCATGTTTTTCAATTCACTGTTGAAGTTTCGGTTGTAACTTGTTGTGACTTCAGAATCATCCCAACGAAGACCCAATAATAAGAGACGTATTAATTAACAAATTTACTAAGCCGGCAACAACACATAAACATATACAATTTAACAAAAGTAAACATAAAAATAGACATAAACTATACAAAACCACCCCCAAATTTCAGTTCATATAAATCTTCTCTTCTGCCATCTTACAGTTACTCCACCATAATAACATTATAGTTCGCTCACAAGATTAACGAGATTTAATAACCATCATAAGTATAATCACCTCACAATATCAGTTGCTGGCACATCCGTTTACACATTTACAGATATTAACACACAGCATAGGTTATATATATAACATCATAACCATACATAAAGATTACATATTACACCATAGCCAAATATAACAAAAGTTGGTCGTCTGTAGTCATGTCACCAGTATGTTAGATAGACAAAGAAATGTCACCCAGACAACATTTCCCACACCATTAGATGAATACTAACTTTTAAGCGTCACCCAGACATTAGTACCATTTTAAAAGTTACCATAGAACTTCAACATATCAGCTATTAACTATCGACCATTTTCATGTCACCAGACTAGTCGAAGCCTACATTACAAAGTAGAGCTGTGGAAACTAATGGATTTCTATCAAAGACATCTACGACTACTTTATTACGACGAGACCAACGACACAACTCTGATTACATCATAATGAGCCCCCCAACTGAATATTCGCGAACCTTTTATATCCTGCGATATCAATGCACGTGCTAAGCATGCCATGTAACTAATAAACATCCACGTCAATGCATTCAAGATCAACCAGAACCTACAAGTATGCATATAAATATACACTATGATAACCTAGTCTACACAAACATCACAAACAAACTTTAAAGATACATTATCTCTTATTAAGAGAGGGTACACCCAAAAGTATAATTTTAACACGACTTTGTGACATTGTTAAATGCGATTTTCAGGTGTTTCTTGTAGTCAAGGCTGGTCTTTTTCAGTTTAATACGGTTATTCTCATTTGGGTATGCTTTAAAGATATTTTTAACAGCGAAGAATGTAGTACTTCTAGATGTTGAAATGACTTCACGTTGTGTTTTAATATATTTATTAAGTATAGACCTTGTTAAAGGTGGTGAGAGAGAGATATCGGAGATTGGTGGCGGCGAATCCTCCTCTGTTCTGGCTCCCGGTCCAGGCTTGAAAGGCTTTCTTATACCACGACCTGGACCCTGGATGCACAACATGCAGTGAGTAGTATAAGTTAGGCTGTTCTGAGGCGGTTTTTACTATAGACAGTCTATAGCGGCATTCATCTTTGATCTTTCACGCATTAACATAAAATTAGCATATTAGGGATAGAAATCACATAAAATGAACGATGGAACCCATAAAATTGGTGTTTATTTCTCCTAAATCCGTATTGAGGTAATTAAAGTGTAGAAATCACATTAAAATATTAATCATGATAATAAAGGTGTATAAATCTCGTTAAACACAGAAGTGTACTGTTTTTCGACTAATTGAACAACACTACTATGTTCTTATTTTCTATGGAGGGGGAGGTAGGATTTGTCCATGCTCAAGACCAGCTTTAAGGATGTTTACTCATCCCCCGACAGTAATATTTTAGATTTGCAAAATGGTTCAAGTTAGGCCAAAATAGAATTGTTGGTGGTGATATACCTGTGGGAAAGGGAAAAATAAAATTAATAAATTACTTAAAGATGATATGTCAAGTAAATAGAAAAAGTTCCAATTTGGAATTTCTGGCTATGAATGATAACCAATGTGACTTATAATAAATATTCCATAATTTTATTTTGATAAAAACATTCATTTTTGATGGAATAATGACTATTTTCCGAAGTTGACTTCAAAATTCCCCTAATATTGAGTGGCCCGGATGTGTTACGTCATTCCTAGAACCCGCTTCTAGAAACAAACATGGCTACCAGTTCTGATTCTGAGTGCAGTTCTCCGTCTTATTTCTCCACTAATGATGATGTTGACGAGTTACAAGTGCTAGAGGACGATAATGAAGAGGAAGTGGAACATTTAGAATATGTTGGGCCGTATATGCATGAGCCAGATGCAGATGACTGCGAAGAACTTGTGCCCGAAATCGAGGACCGACAGTGGTGGAGGCTCGATGGAGGGAGATTGAATGAGTGGTAAGCATTATTTTTACCAAGATTTACAACTTTGGAATCTTCCTTAAATGGTCATATGTTCAAATAAGGTGTCAATAGATAGGCCTGGCTGTACAGACAGGATAGCCATAATAAAATTACAACTAAAAGCCAGTGTAGGTAGGCCCACATGTATTGTGACATTGTGTGCAGAGACCAGTAGGGGCCTACTAGTAGACTGTGTGTATGGTTTTATGTGGTTGGTTTATTTGACATATAAATTAAAAGTACTGTACTATGAAACTTATAAATTTCTCTTCTCGTTATGTAGGTGCTCGTGTGGCAATTGCCAGCCAATGGCTTCCGCAGCAGAATGTGTGTGCTGCAAAGAGTTGGACAAGACTGCTGATAAAATAGCCGAGGGTGAAGAGTTTCATGCGATAAAGCTAAAGTGTATTTGTGATCATCCAGGCATCAACAGTGTGTGCTTGGATCCTTATGTGCTTCAAGTGGCATGGCTGAACTACAAACAGCAGTATGGGGGCAAGGCTTTCGAAGGGCCTCAAGACGTGAAATACAGACATATTGGATATCGCCAACTGGTACGATGGTGCTGGGATTATCTTGGTAGGGAAAACAGAGTGGTTTTGCCCGCATGTGCAGTGTCATGAATACGTGCACATTTCCCTCCTCCTGGAAATGAAGAGGATTATAATTTCAAGGGATTCAGACAAATAGTGCGTAGACTACCTCACTTAAGATAAACTTTATGCTTTCTCAATTCATCAGTATAAACATCCAAAGCTGTACGATGTTATTTATTGAATTAAGCGTATTTTGAATGATTTAATACAGATGCAAGATACAAGATTGCCAAAATTATGTTATCAAATGCTTTATAATCTAGATGTAAATGGTCGTACAAAGTGGTGTACATATGTACGTAATATTTTATTTAAGTATGGTTTTGGTCATGTATGGATAAACCAGGGCGTTGCTGATGTTAATATATTTATGAACTGTGTTTTAAACAGCATGTAAGAGTGGCATGATTTTTATCACTAACTCATCAAAATGTAGATTCTTTAGTAAATGAAAATCTAATTATATACTGTGAAACATTTAAACAGCACCCTTTCGCACAGACGTTTTGCATTGTCAAATTTCAAAAGTTCAAGACATAATCTCGAAATAGAACAAGGTCTTTAAAATAAAATCCCAATGAATGAATGAATATATATATATATATGTAAAGTATGCAAAACAAAACAAATTAATCACGAGGTTCATTTTATAATAGACTGTCCAATTTTAAGAGATCTGAGGCAAAGTTGCCTTCCACCATGGCTCATAAAACCTCTGTAACCTAAACCTAAACCTAAAGTAATTTAATTCTATTATTTGATTCAAATGACCTTTATGTAATTTGTAACCTATCGATGTATATAACTAATGAATAGAAGTAAGAAATAAAATTGTAATTTTTATCAATATGATTTTAAAAACTTTCCAATTTATTAAACAGCAATGAACTATTTTATATTTGTATTTTATATGGTAAATTCACTTGATATTGTTCGTATTAGAAGTGTAGGTCTGTGCCTTATAGTTGTAATTAAAGACGTTTTGATTGTTTTAAAATTTATATCAATAAATAGTTGTAAATATTGTCAGTTCTTTTTGAACCGGGAGCAGTGTGTCCCTATAGCCTCACTTTTGTCAGGCCTTTCAAATTGTGATGCCAAGCTGTCTGGTTCCTTCATCGAGAACTCGTTCCAGTCTTTGCGCTTCAGCTTGGCAATCCTTATCACTTCTGAAAAACATTCCTCTGCATATCCTAAAAATTGAAGTGAGAATTTATTATGATAGTTGCATTCAACGGTATACTTGTCACATAAGAGATTATCAAAATGAAATGACTGGAGTTTTACATCCTACTCCTCTGCACCTTATGAGCAACACCATGCAGTGTGCAATGAGGGAATTTGCCAAAACAGCGGCATTACTCTGGTCTGTTTAGATTTCCAACTGTCGAGGGATCTTTAAAGTGCAAAGTCTGTAGCACTCTGGGCTGCGACTTGCATCACTGACCAGGGGAAACGGCTGAAAAAAAACCCTGAAGGTTCATCTCGACCTTTGTCGGTATTTAACCTGGGACCCTAAATAACATAAATATTTAGAACTTACCATACGTGGCTTCAACCAGGACTTTCCTCAAAGAATAGCCACCATTCTTATATTTAGGAAAGGCAATGCTGTAACAATTTTCTCCTTCTTTGGTCACTGCCTGGGGACGTCCAGCATTCTCATTATAATGCATGGCAGCAAGGATAATCCTGATAAATGATGTAGAAATTGATTAGTATAATTGATAACCCCTGCAATCATTAATTAAATTAATCCGACAGCCCATTAATCCCACAAGGCACAACCTGAAGTTGGACACGAGTAACTCTTGTTTTACAACCGTATTTCTAACAGCTAATAAAATGGCATCAGTGCTCTTGATAACAAAATTATTTTCCTGATTGAAGACTTCTCCCCAAAAAACTATATTTGTTACAGTACCTGCTGCACATGCCTTGGTGTGACAACTTGTACATTTTTGGTGCAAAGTGATTTACCACACTATGGTAAGACTCCACCCCACTTGTTTGGCCCAGTGATGACATCTTTGATACATCATTGACAAACATTGTCTTTGTAAGAAGATCAACGACGACAACATTCACCTCAGTTCCTGTGAAAAAAAGAATATAGTACATGTATGTAAATAGTGATGAATGTCACTAGTCAGGATATTCAAAATCTATACATTGTGTACACTCCAACTTGAAGTGTGAAAATAAGACTCACCTGGTTTCAGCCATTTCTTGTTCTTGACAATGGGAGGATGGTTGCAATTGTCCTGTACATTTTGTATGTGCTCTGTACATGCAAGCCATTTTGTCTTGATTTCTTCACCATTCTTTGAAGAAAGGGCACACCAATACAGATGACATTTTATGCTCTGCACCCAGTCTTTTAAAATTACCATATTCTTTTTCTTTGCGAGTGCGTCTAGCTTTTTGGTCAAACCTGAAAAAAAAAGTTTGTCAAAAAAAGAATTCTGAGATTATTGCTAAACATAACATGTCCCCTAACAGCCTCAACTGTAAGTCCTTTAATTAGGCAAAAATTGTCCAATTTTGTCTATATCCGAACTTGATCAAAGCAAATCCATATACCAAATTCCAGGTCAATATCTGAAAGGACAACTGAGAAATGTCCGAAAAAATAAGTTGATGGACGGACAAGACAGGTTGCCAGAACAAGCCTATATCCCAACTTGATCTGTATAACATCAAAGCAAACCCATATACCCAATTCAAAGTCAATATATCCAAGGACCACTGACAAAATTCCAGAAAATTAAGTTGAGGGACAGGGAGACTAAGGGGGCATAGGAATAATATAATTTATTTACCCTTCACTATGTGCCAGCAGTCGAAGAAATGAGGAACTTTCCAATTCTCCCTTATCCATTTAGAAATTTGCCGATGCCGATCCGTTACAACTGCCTTTATATTGAATCCTTTGACCTCTTCTATACATCTTTTAAGGCCCTCTAACTCCATTCCGTAACTCCCATTTGTCTCATTACTCTGCAAAATTAGGATGTAAAATAGAACAAGCATGACCACAAATTAAAGTCCCATAACTCTGATAAAAAATTAAGAATTTCGTCTAAATTAGAACTTTTTCTTTATAACTTCAAAACAAAAACATATTCCAAATTGCAGGTCAATGACAACAGAGAAAAGTCTCAAAACTAAGTGGATGGACTGACAAACAGACAGATGGATAGATGGACAGGGTCCCTATTCGAACTTGATTTGAATTACATCAAAACAGACCTATATACCAAGACATGACAGCTTAATCGTTATGTTATGAAACCTCACCTGAACTAATTGAACTGTAAGGATTTTATTTACATTCAGCTCCATCAAGCAGTAACTCCCAAACTTAGCACTGTGACCCATAGAGTCACAGTGGGCATCTCCTCCGAGCACCAATTCTTCATCCTTCAAAGAGTTCAGTTGGTTGTCCTGCTTTCTTTTCCATGTAGCTTGGACAGCTTGGTGCAAGTATTGTCTTTGGTGACGGAAATATGATCTCAATTGCTGACACTGGATATTGAGAAAGCTGAAACCATGAATGATAGTAATGTAGTTTGAATTTTATTGTATTCTCAATTCTAATGGGTTTCTAATCTGCTGAACTGATTGAAACGATAATTTTAACCATGCATTCTCCCTTAGATTGACAAAATACCCTAATCCTAGACAGTATTCGTCCATTCTGTCATTCCATGAATCTTGTCAATTTATCAATCTTTTCAATCTGTTCAGCAGAATAGAAACTCCCATTCTAGAAAATTGAAAATACTCTGTAGCATTGCTGTTATAGAATGACAATAGGTATGATCATATGTCAGTAGAAAGTAAGACATTCCACACACTTGTATTATGATCGCAACTTGGCTGAGTATGTACAAGGTTAGTCGTAACTATCCCTCACTTCATGCACAATCAGTATTTTATTACCAGTCTCTTGTGAAATGTATACAGTAGGTTGCACTTGTATGATAGTTCATTTGGGATGTTTCATAACAATTAACGATTAAACAGTACCCTATAACATGAGGATGTTTCGCCTCAATCTTTGATTTTCATTTCATAACACATGCTACATACCTCAATACCCTGAAGACCTTACTAGGCAAGCTACCAGTAAACAGGATGGCTGAGCTCAGCAACAAGTTCATCACTGGCATATTCTTTATTAATGGTTGGTTGCGCCATTCCCCCTTCTGTCCACATTTCTGACAGGCCGTTTTAACTTGGAGCAGAGTGCCTTTTACATATTTGGTGCAGGTATTTTGCCCCCCACACTTCGAACAGAGGGACAATAACACAAACAAAGCTGATTCAAATACGATGTATTTTGGTTGTTTATGGTAATCGTCATCCTGGCAATCCCTAAAATAAAGATTTAAGAATGCAAATTCTCAATTATGACAAGACCTGTAATTAATAATTATCAACTATTTTTTTTTTTAATTCAATTCAATAAAAGTTAAACTTAAAAAGCACTCACTTCATTTCTTGAAACCTGATGTTTTCTTCAGGCTCCGCATCGTCTGAACTTGGACTATAGTCGGCATCTCTCGGATCTTCTTCTGGAATAGACTCGTCATCTTCAGATATGTCAGAGTAGTCTGATTCTTCTTCCTCATCATCAATTGCTTCTGTCAGAGGCTTTGCAGTTTTTCTCCTTTTCGGTTCACACGGCGCTGGTAGTTCGACCTCTATTTGCACTGGATGGCAATGGATCGGCGTCTTGATTGTCCAGGGGTTGGAGGTTTCCACTGCAAGGTTTGAGTCTCTATGAATAGAAAAATATAAATACCGTTACACAATCACAATAATATTGCAAATTCTCGACTCGCCTGACTGCTGCCACGCGTTCAACTTGTATTCGTGTGTCGCATGATACTATTAATAACTCAGTGACCCAGATTCCATCCGAATTTTTTAATAACAATCCAGCTTTATTCAATTGTTCATTCACATTTTTATCAGAATTTTAACGCCTTTATCATAATCTAAGTTACTTATTAATAGGATTTGTCAAAATAAGTACCAGCGATAAACATGTGCTTAATTTCTATTAGCGTGTTTCTTCTATTTTCCGAATCATGATCCAAGACATTTGATGCAATGACCTTGATCTTAAATAAGGTCATGTGCGGTGATTAATCATAAAATTTAGTTCAGATTTCTTTTTGTCTTCGTGTGACACTATGCAATCAAAAAAGCTGTTATCTAAAATTACTAATTATATAGTTGGATTCAGTATATCAAACCATTTCAACACAAAACTGGCCTAATATAGATAGGAATGAGAAACAAAACATTCGGTTACGATGATAATATGCTACTTGACCAACGGTTGTTAACCCCTCGTGATTATCACAAGCAGTAAAATCAACTATTCTATCGTACAGATTAACTCGGATTAGGTTGTGCCCAACCTAGTCATGTATACTTACTTTTGTTCTCTTTGGGAGGTGGCTCTTCTATCGGCTCGTCACTAGGCCTAGACTGATTGACATCTTCTTGCTTGTCAAGATTCATAGGCACATCATCAGTGTCTGTGGCGGTGTTGACAACTTGAAGATCTTCTGGTGGGTGAGGTTGACATCCGTCTACTGAACCCCTGTTAAGAGTCTTTGCCGTTCACGTTTGGCGTATGCAGAACGTGGTCTTTTTGGTGTGTCTAACAAATGCGATCCAGGTTGTTGTCGGTCTTGTGCTGTATGTTCCTTTGGTGCAGTTAGATGGATAGTTGGCACTGCATCAGACTTCGGCATTAGCCTAAAAGAGGAAAATGGCAGTGGTAGTAGTAAATAGAACAGTCTCGTAAATGACGAGTGCTGTTACTTGTAGTAGTGTTGGCCCTTAGTTTGGCGAGGTCTTGAAGTAAGTTGTACATTTGAAAGAACTAAACTCATTCTAGGTTAGTGAGGAGTAGGCCTTAGGCCGCTAGGCATGGGCCCCACAAACTCAGTGACTGACATGATGAGTAGGCACAGGCACTGTCTCGGTCTTAGATTATAATATCGTGGTCAGCGACAATAATAGTGTTTTACAATGTCTGAAGATTAGATTAGACCTGCCTGGTTCATTCATGCTTCCAGGAATTTCCAGTCTAAGGTCAGGAAGTAGGATATCCTAAATAGGCGTACGAATCTTACCTCTTTGCAAATCCCAGTTCATATGCGGTTATATGTTGTCAAAACATTCCTTCTCAAAATGTTGTAGACACAGAACGCTCGATGCCGATGGCTGACAAGAATCGGCACGCTTCTGTCTCACAAATACGGCGCATTTTCGAGCTCGTTTATGATCCTTTGGCCACTCAAATAATTATCTGTCCTGGTGACAACAATGCATAGCCACACATCGCCGTGGCATGATGAATAAGATTACGCACTATGGGAAATTATCATGGCGGCCTGTCGGGTCGTTCTAGGCTGGACGTCATTATACGAAAATTACCGATGATTACCGAAGATTTTCATCTTCGTTACTAGGGTGTTGCTATGGGCTTAAAAGTAGGGTTACGGTGGATATTTTAAAAAAACATTTTTGGAATATGTTTTTAT
This sequence comes from Nipponacmea schrenckii, assembly GCA_030562195.1. NCBI lineage: Eukaryota > Metazoa > Mollusca > Gastropoda > Lottiidae > Nipponacmea > Nipponacmea schrenckii. Next base: position 26,303,463 of record CM060199.1, read on the forward strand.
TCATATACTAAATATGTACAATGAAAAATATCAAAAAATAATTTGCTTGACATAATGTCTTTAATAAGAAAAGTTCGAGCGAAATTCGATTTGAAATAGAGCTGTTATTTGAGAAAAAACTAAAAAACTTTGAGATGTTATACGTCATTTCCGGTTTGGCAAAATTGCGTCATTTTACATTTAAATAACAATGAGCACTAGTTTATGTTAGAATATCTCGTCAGATTATGTGAGACATTTACAGTTATAGCTGGGGAGCGTGACCAGAAAGCGAAAAACAAAGCAGTGCGTTCGAAGAACGGCACTGAAGCAGTGTGTTGCATCCAGGGATTCGTTAGTTCGTTAAATTCGGGTCAGAAATGTGTGCTATGAATTTCAAATTTTTTTTTAATGCTATCATATTAGATATTCGAGCAAGATTATAAAATTGAAAATCCGATCGAAATTTAAGCAAAAACGCGCCATCAATGACCAATTTTTTGTTTTTTGAACAGTTTTTCATTTTGCACTTCCGGTTTAGCAAAAACGTTCCAATTTATATTCATTCAGTAATAGACCAAAAATGAATATCTAGGGCATTGAAAATGTTGTTGTAACTATTATAGTTGCTGAAGACTACTCGTTACAAAATCATAATTGCAAAAAACTGCAAAAAACATTTCGAAAACAAAGCAGTGCGTTCTTCGAACGCACTGCAATAAGATTAAAGTCGTCAATACATACAGCTTTTTGTTAATTACATTCTTGAATGAATTAACAAAATAATGCGTCATACCAACTGTTTCATTTACAGTAACAAAGCTGCCAGTGGGTGTATGTTTCCTTGCCTGGCAAGCCATGGTTTTAATTGCAATTAATATTTGATGATATTAATTCAAATGAAAAGAAAAACTCATTATAATTAGTGATTAATACCATATCTCATTTGATTAGACTTTTATTGCCATTGTAGGCTTAATTACCTTTCAGAGATGGGTTTATTAAAGAGAGTGTAAAAAGTAATTATGTGTTATTACGTGACACTGATACAGATAGCATCGATGTGCACTACGATTTTCAATCAGACGTCCGTGATTTTTGTGAAGTCTTTTCAAAGGTCCTTATCTCATTCTCAACAGCTTTTACGATAGTGACGAATCGCAGGAATCAAAGACGTCTGATTGACTATTGAAAAACATTTAAAAACTTGAAACCTAAAAACCGGGCCTTTACCAAATTAACATGTAAAATAAACATGGAAAAGATCGCAGCCAAAACCGATCTCTAATTATGTTCTTGATAATCTAATAAAACAGTACTTCACCTGTAACCGTTAGATGAAGTTACAAATAATCGGCGCATGTTCATATAGTGACCAGTTGAAACGATTTACTGGATTATTTTCGGTTCCAAACTAATGCTAAGCAAATTCATCTATTGTTGTATTTCTTTATCGAAACTCGTAGAGTGCAGAAGAGAAACACGTAAAACTCCATTCATTTCATTTCATTTCATTCCTCGAAACTCGTAGAAGAGAGACAACAGATCAAAAAGTTACTGTAGGTTTGTTTAATCCAATAATGAATGCACAACGAAGCAACAATAATCCAAATATAAGCACAATATATTAAACACAAGGTATAATACACAAATCATTCATACAGTATGTAAGCACTTTAATTGAATCCCCATAAGCCTTAGCTACTAGCCTATTTATATAAAAACCTATATTATTAGAACAATCAAGAAGCCACTTTAACAATCCACAAGTGATACATTAATTAAATTTTATTGTATTATCACCTGGATGAAATTATTTTTCACCTGAGTGGTTTTTCAAGTTTTTAATTCAAAATTCTAGAAGTCACCATGGTGGAATGTAAAGACTTTAAATAAAAACTACAGGACTTTTTACCCCGTTTTCACATAGTTGAAAATACTTTTCACCATGATGGAAAATAAAGTATTTAAATAAAAACTACCACACTTTTCACCATTGTGGAAAATAAAGTTTTGAAATAAAAACTACCAGACTTTGTACCTACTTTTCACCTAGGTGAAAACACTTTTCACCATGGTGGAAAATAAAGTTTTTCTAAATAAAAACTACCAGACTTTTCACCCACGTTTTACCTAAGTGAAAACGCTTTTCACCATTGTGGAAAATAAAGTTCTTAAATGAAAACTACCGGACTTTTCACCTAAGTGAAAAAAAAACTAGAGCTACTTGTGGCACAGATTGGGACTTTGCTAACGTTGCAAATTGCAACAAACAGGCCGAAACATCTGATTTCCTGGGATCACCTGACCAAAGCAATGAGGTATCTGTGTGCAACTTATTTTTTTTAAAAAGCGTTATTTCCTACAGACGTAATTCGCTGACAGATATAAATGGTAAATTGGAAGTTTACCCGAAAGTGCCACGCCCATCTCATTTTTTTACGTGAATCTGATCACATTTAAAATTTATATTCACTGTACAAATTTGAAGCTTGTACATCTAATGGATCATGAGATAAATACACATACATTTCAAAAAGCGAAAATACTGCAAAATGTACTTTTATTTTCAAAAATCAAAAAATTTAATTTTCATTTTAAACTTTTGTTATATATCGTTGGAAAGTGTACAAAAGGTACCTTAATAATCTGAAAAAAATAACCCTCTAAATTAATTAGGTCACGCTCTAGAGCAGTCTAAAGTTGTGAATTTTGCTGTTTTCGGGCAGCTATAAAACCGAAAGTAGACGTCGGAGGTCAAAGTATCAACTGATAGCCAGGGTCAATGACCTTTGACCTACTAAAAGTTGAGGTCTCCAAAGGTAAAGGTCACGAGAAATACGCCCTCAACCCTTGAAAAAATTCAACCGGATGTTGCAAAAATGCGAAAGCGAAATCGGCTCACACAGTTTTCTTCGTAATCTATTGATTCTACAAGAAATGTAAACTTAACTCAAATCGCACTTAACCCAGAGGCCCCATTTTGAGATCTACAAAAAGTGACATTTCAAGATGGCGACCAAAGTATCTTTGCACCAAAAATCGAAAATCGGCAAAAAATTTCTGCTACGAACTTCTAAAGCTAATTTTCCACTTTTTAGACATGTTGCGATGTAGCACTTCCGGTTTTGCAAAAATGTTATATTAAATTTTTATGTCTATGCACAACGTTGCCATTACATTAGAAAAATTGAATCGTTGTTTTAACTATTGTAGTCTAAGCGCAGTGAGGTGTGTAATTAATGTAATTAAGTAATTAATGAACCGAATGATTACCCTTTTTTTCTCCCTATATAAAGTTGTTTTCAGGAATATAACAGTCATTGGTGAAATACAGCGATTATTGTTATCACAGGTAACTTTATATTTATTAATCTATCGTTTCGAAATACCGATTTTTTAGTCTCACTATCCAAACACTGGTACAGGACATGCGCATTTTGTAACACCAAAAGCAGCTAGATGATTTAATAAATCTTTGGCAAACGTAAAGCCATTTTATTATGGATGGGCATTGTACTATCTACATTACATTAGTGAATCAGACATTTCTGTAGGGTTTAAACGTAGGCCACTTATGCCCTTCCCTACTTCATTGTCACCCACGTTGAGCAGTTAGGACACTTTCCGGTGTTACGAGACTTCGTGCTGCTGGTTGTAGGCTAATGCTACTGTCCTTAATTAATGCATTGCATGTAGAAGAGTAGGACGTAAAACTCCTTCATTTGAGTGTTATTCAGTTGAACGGACAAACAATTTTCAGTTTAGATTAAACTACAATGGGCACTTAACACACATTATGGGCCGAATTGTTTAAAAGGCGTTATGTGTATTATGTGGTTGTAATGTTATTTACCAGCATTTTCTTTTAGATAAAGTATAAGAACAGCACAATGAAACTTATTCTGGCTTTGACTTTCTTGGCGTTGGCCGCAGTAAATATTCATGCAAGTTCAGGTAAGAAGGAATTATAATTGAAAGGCCACATTTGTATTTTTAAAAAGACTAGGCAATATCATGCAAGTCGGAGGGGGGGGGGGTACCAGTACATTGACGTGAACTTACCCTTTCTAATTCTGACTGTTTTCTGATGTATCTTGCTCCATCTGAAGGATTCGACGCCCCTTCTACCTGCATCACAAGGGATTTTTAAAGGCATAGTGTGGGTTAAGCTGAAAAATCAGTCTTCTTAATCTAAAGAATGGTATATCGATAATAGTAAGAATATCATAGACGAAAATATTATTTACTTTACTATTTTTTCCAGTAATGACAGATTCAAATTGATATTGTATTGTCTAATGACATCACAACTTGGTGTAAATAACAAAAACTAATAAGAATTGACAAAGTAACTACTAGCAACCGAACTAATACAAAAATATGGCATTCTATTTTTACTATTTCTATCTATTCGAGCCTTTCACGATCTGTATTTTTTATTAAAGATTGTGAAGTAGAACCAGCAGATCGTGTTGATTGTGGCTATCCAGGAATCAGTAAAGATACGTGTGAAGCTAAAGGTTGTTGTTTTGACAGTAGTATACATGGTGTCATTTGGTGTTTCAATAAACGTGAGTAGTTTTATTTCTTATAACGCACTTGCCCAATAAATTTGGCTTTCTCCAGCACTCGTACACATATGGATACGCATGAGGTTTGGGCTCGTTATAGAAGGCCTTTGTAAGTCCTTATGTTTTGCACCTAATTGGGGCAAAGTCGTTCAATGTGTATTACTTGGAGCTAGTTTGAAAAAAGTATATATGCAATGCTAAACCATTAATCAAGACATTACCTTACATTTCATCAATGCCCCTTTGTCATACAACGTTCCTCAAGTTTTCAATAACACGCGGAAATGCTCCAACCGACCAGCATTGCTAGCAAAGCCAAAGTTAGTAAAAAATAATATTTATTGACCTCAACTGGGATGGTGAGCACGCCTTTTTTGTATTTTAGCAACTTGTGAAGTAGAACCAGCAGATCGTGTTGATTGTGGCTATCCAGGAATAAGTAAAGCAAAATGTGAAGCTAAAGGTTGTTGTTTTAACAATAGTAAACATGGAGTCATTTGGTGTTTTAATCACGGATTCTAAATTTGACCACCAAGACGAACACAATTCTGGATTTTAAGATTAAAATGATTGAATATCATCCATAGTTTGTTGTATTCCACATTAAGCCGCTTTGTAATTTACGGTGGGGGTGAGAACAGTTCTAGTATTAGTTTGTTACAATAAACCCCATTTAGTTCCTCCGATGTTTTTCATCGTTACTGTGGTACCAAGCAAAATAAATGATGCGTTTATATCAGATACTGTGCGATTCTATATCCGTCATATGACGTAATCTTAAGAGATCCCATGAGATGCGCACGCAGCCTCATACTTCATTCGCACGCCAGCTTCGGGAGGGAAAGCATCGAAAACCTATTCAGCTAGATTTTTCACTTCTAAGAAAAACTTTCATAGGTTTTGTGGGTGTTTACTTCTGAGGAAGTTTACCAAGGCTTTCCCAAATACTCATTTCATTACTAGAGTAAATTTTTTACTAAATTTCAACTCATAATCGTGAACTTTCGAAAGCGAAAGTAAGATTTGGATTTTAGTAGGAAAATGGCGGAAACCCCCATCGCTACTAGTTCAAATTCGTCATCGAAGGAGGGAGAATTTGATTTTTCTTCGATCCTATTTGACAACAAAATGTCAAGTAACAAATGTAATAAGGAAAAACGAAAGAGGACGGCTAGTAAAGGAGTCAAAGAACCCATTCTAACCGTAACATCGGTATCATGTCTTGAGACAAGTCAGAAAATGGACTGAACAAAAGAAGCGAGTACGGCATCAGTTCCCGAGGCTAACAATAATAAAGCCATGACGGATACGAATTCAAATAAAAACGAAACCGTATCAATGGGATTTTTCAAAAATGAATTACAGAAGATGCGTACCGAATTGAAAGATATTATAATTGATTCGATCCAAGACTCACGCAGGGAAATCACACACGAAGTTATAAGTGATGAATTTCAAGTCAATGCTGACAAATATGTAGGCAAACGCAAACGATTAGCAAAACAAGTTGATGACGCGAGGTCTATCCATGACTTATCGTCTTCCGATGATGACTTCTCAGAACTCACTCACAAGAGGTATAAAATACCAAAAATATCACATCAGTACAAAAATGATGGTTCAGAAAACAGTGATAATGTGATAAGTCAAATAGATGAACTTCTGCATGATAAACATATGTCAGATAAAGACTCAGACTTTGAGGAAAATTTAGAACAAGAATACAATTTAAAAGATAAAGTTGGAGCAGAGATTAATATCCAAAAGTGGCTAGTATTGTGACTAATTTATTTATTAACAGTAAGTCAAAAGAAAATATCACAGACATTTTTGACAAGTACCTTAGACCTGGCGATCTAGAAATACAATTACCAGATGTCAATGGCGAAATATGGGCTTTCATGAAGTCTGGAACCTGTACCAAAGATATTAAATTCCAAAAAAAAATAAAATCGTCAAATGTACTTATGCCATTACAAACTTGACAGATCAATTATTGCAAGTCAAAAAGAAATTTCCTTATGTTAATCAGGATATGACGGAGGTTGTTATGGACTCTTTGACTTTATTAGGCAGTATATTCAAAGACCTAAATCAAAAGAGACATGACTCCATCAAACTTGATTTAAATCAAAGAATAAAACCATTAGCCTATCCATCAAATAATGTGAATAATGGTACTTCTAAGAATTTATTTGGTGATGATCTAGGAAGAAAACTTAAGAGATTTAAAAGATACAAACCAAGCATTAAGTGGTCCATCATATGGTACTCCAGCAAATAATTTTGGATTCAAGCCAAGTCAGTCAAGATATGGAAATTACCATAACAGACAATCTACTTACAATGACAATAGAAACCAAAAGTCTTTTTTAGATTATCGCAAAAGACCCCAGAGTCAGAGGGGGAAAGGAAAGTTTACACAAACCTCAAAGAAAAAGAAATAATTCAAGACACAACTCTGAATTTTAATGAGGTAAGCATTTCAGATTGGGATAACTTCAAACAATTTCATGAGAAGGAATTAAATGATTGCTTACAAAATTATAAAGCTGGTAAATTGAAAGAGCATATAAAGATGGAAAGATATTACAGAAGACAAAAACATAACTAATATTCTAGGCTGTAACATAGAACTATAAATATAATAAGCCAAAACAAATATCAATAAACCATCCTTTTAGATTACCTAAAGAGAAACAAACAGCCATATCACTTAAATTATTAGAATTAGAAAAGAAAAATATTATTGAAAGAACTTGTCATGAAGACGGAGAATTTATCTCTAACATTTTTACAAGAGAAAAGAAGGATGGGGTTCTAAGATTGATCCTTGATTTAAAGGAATTAAATGATGAGGTTATTTATAGACATTTCAAAATGGAACATTTAGAACATGCAATAAATTTAATCAAGCCTAATTGTTATATGGCATCAGTGGATTGGAAAGATGCTTATTTTTCAGTCAAAATAAGAAATTCTCATTGAAAACTACTAAAATTTGTATGGAAAGATATGCTCTTTCAATTTACATGTCTACCTAATGGGTTAGGGTCAGCTCCAAGAATCTTTACAAAAATTACCAAGGTTCTATTTTCTTATTTACGAAAATTAGGCCACATCAACACATAATTTATTGATGATTCACTTTTAATTGGAGATTCACTAGAGGATGCCAAGTTAAATGTTATGGCTACTACTGTCAAAGCTTCCATACAGGCTGGATTCACAGTACATCCTGTCAAATTTGTTATAGAACCTAAGCAAGTTATTACTTACCTTGGCTTTATTTTGAACTCAATAGACATGAGTGTAAAGCTTACTTCAGAGAAAGTATCCAAACTAAAGTTAGCATGTATGAAATTATTAAATTCAAAACTAGTTTCCATAAGAGAAATTGCTGAAGTTGTAGGTCTTATGGTGTCCTCTTTTCCTGGGGTGTACTTTGGTCGTTTATTTGATAGAAGAATAGATAATTTCAAAACAGAAATGTTTAAGTTAAACAAAGGAAATTTTGAGGCAAAAGTTGCTCTTTGTGAAGACTGCAAAACTGACTTGAAATGGTGGATGGAAAATATTGGAACTCAATCTAAGTCATGGTTAAACAAGCAATATGATAAAATAATTACATCCGATGCATCAAAATTGGCATGGGGTGGTGTTTTTGAATGTAAGTCCACTGGTGGACATTGGTCTGACAGGGAGAAATTGAAACACATAAATCATTTAGAATTATTGGATGCAAAATATTCACTTTTTACCTTTGGTAAAGAATTTACTAATATACACATTCAATTAAAAATAGACAACACCACAGCAGTGGCATATGTTAATTCACAAGATGGCAAAGTATCACCGTATCACGAAATCATAAGAGAAATGTATTTATGGGCTATTCCTAAAGGAATTACATTATCTGCCTCATATATTCCAGGTAGCTTAAATTGTGATGCTGATTACCAAAGTCGAATTGAACATGACTATTGTGAATGGGACCTTAAAGGGAATATTTTTCAAATTATCAGTGAAGTTTGGTTCAAGCCTGAAGCAGACATGTTTGCATCAAGGTTAAACTTTAAAGTAGAAAAATATTATTCATATGAATATGATCCATATGCCTTTAGGGTAGATGCTTTCTCTGAAGTATGGGAAGATAAGTTCTATGCTTTTCCACCTTTCTATTTAGTGGGAAAAATCCTCAACAAAATACAACAAGAGAAAACTACAGGCATTATTATTATTCCACTATGGACTACACAGCATTGGTATTCTAGATTTATTCGAATGTTAACTGAGATCCCAATACTTTTGCCTAGGATAGAAGAATGTCTATCACATCCAACAAAAACTGTGGAAACTCTACCCAGAATGAAGCTAGTAGCAGCAGTAGTGTCGGGCAATATTATCAAAACCGAGGATTTTCAGAACAAGCTAAGGAGGCCATCCTTTCATCATGGAGACATTCTACAAAGAAACAATATCAAGTTTACATTAAACAATGATTTTAAAATTGTACTGAACGGAGTAAGGATCCCTTTATTACAAATGTAGTGAATGTTGTGGAATTTTTAACTGTGTTATTCAATAAGAATCTTTCATACAGTGCTATTAATTCGGCCAGGAGTGCCTTATCAACTTTTATTGTCATAGACAACAAACCTGTTGGAACACATCCAGTGATTATAAGATTTTTAAAAGGTGTCTTCAATATGAGACCTTCCCTACCAAGAAATAACTTGATTTGGGATGTTAATTTAGTGTTAATTTTTTTACGAACCCTATCTCCAGTTAGGAAGATAACTTTGAAATTATTAACTTTTAAGTTGCTGGGTTTAATTGCAGTTATACCAGGCCAAAGGATACAGGCCTTACAGTTATTGGATTTAAATAATATAGTTGTATCTAAATCTTCTCTTCGTGTTAGAATATGCGAATTATTGAAACAAACTCGTCCTTATTTTCATAAGGAAGAACTAGTTTTACCATGTTATCCTCCAGATAGGAGATTATCTGTTGTTACTGTCTTTAATGAATATGTGAAACGTACCAGTACTTTCAGAGGCACCAGTCAAAGACTCTTTATTAGTTTTCAAAAACCATATAAACAAGTTTCTAGAGATACTATTTCTAGGTGGTTAAAGTGTCTTCTTAAATTATCTGGTTTGGATACTAGTATTTTTGTGCCTTATTCTATACGTTCAGCTTCATGTGGTGCTGCTCAGAGAAACAATGTGCCTATTGATACCATACTTGCAACAGCAGGTTGGACTAAAGATAGTACTTTTCAAAAATTTTATAAGAAACCTTTAATTAAAGAAGGAGAGTTTGGAGAAAAAATATTACAGAATAAGAACACTAACATTTGAACACGATTGTTGGTTCTAATAATGTTCATTTGAGAAAATTTTGATGAGTTAAATAAAAATTCTATTTTATCAAGAGTTGTGTTCATGATAGCAACTTTGAAAATCTCATGGGATCTCTAAGATTACGTCATATGACGGATATAGAATCCTAGACCGTCATCTGACAGATATAGAATTATAATCAAACTTCAACTTACAGGTAAGTCTCGTTTAATTTTTAAATCAACAAGAGTTCTGCCGCAATAGCGACAATAAACGACTGTTAATGGTTCTTCTGACCTGCATCATTGACAGGGAGAAACCGGGGAAGGTTTATCTCGAACTTTGTCAGGATTGAACTCTTTCCAATCGTTCTTTCAGAAGGGCTTCTAGTGAAATCAAAATGATGAAATTTATTACATTAAAGTCAAAAGTATCGTACAAGCTTCTTAAAGTAACTGGACATAATTTTATGGATAACAATTGCTCTATTGAATAATTTGCGATATTTCAACAATGATACTCTTGTTTTTATTAAGCAATGACTCAAAATAATAGAACAGGGAGAATTTAAATTACTTGTATTGAATACACAAACTTTTTGAAAAATAATATAGAAATCGAATCTGAAATAAAAACTTAAGAAATCAAAAATTGTGTAATTGAAGCCTGCTCCCTTTTTATCATTTATCAATTATAATACTATCGTGTTTTGTTACCGTTCTTTCATTTATAACATATTTCATTGTTGATAACTTAGATATATACTAGTAATGTAGATATGCCATCCTAAAGCACTGACATAAAATTGTAAATAATCGCAATATAAATTATTTGATCAGATGAAACAACTGTAGTATACTGTAGATTTTACTTATTTTTTTTTTCTTTGTGATGTATTTATTTTGTCTTTATGCATTATGTATCATATACTCAATTTAATAAAAAAAAAAAAAAAAAAATTTTAATTACTGGTGAATAAATAACAAGTTGAAGTCGAGACACAGTGTTATTCAGGCAAACCTTCAATTAGTCACATACTTATTTAGGCACCCCTAAAATTAGGTCAACATTCATTTACGCATACTTTCAATAAGGCAGACATTCACACATGACCAAATTCAATGGGTAAGCAATTTTCCCCAAGTTATGCCAATATTTTCATGGCAGAATGGGAACGCGAAAGTGAATTGATCTCCCCTTTTAAACCACTTTACTACGAACGCTTTTTGGATGACATATTTTTAATTTTGCAACACACTAATCAGGAATGATTAACATTAAAATTAACATTTACAATAAAAAGAAGGAAATTTCGGGCCTAAATCTACAAACTAATATTGCATTTAGTGAGTAATGTTAGTCACTGTCACTGAGAAGTAGGAATTAGGCAAAACTTGAGCTTAATCTATTTAATTGGAAAGTTATCCATTTGTCATATTAATGACTAAACCCGCATGTCTCACTAGAGATAACGGGTCACTCTATTGTATATAATTTTCCTATTTACCTTCATCTTTATATATTTACATCCTTCATCTTTATATATTTACATTTCTACTATCACTCCCTTCAATGAACTAGTTCAACAAACTGGGCCCGGTTGTTCAAATTGTTGTTATTTTAACCATGTTGTTATATTTAACCCATGTTGTTATATTTAACAACGTGTTATATAACCAGAGGTTAAAAATGTGTTGTTCATCTTAATTTAACCATGTTGTTACATAACCATTTGGTTAAAATTTAACCAAAATGGTTATAACATAACCATGCACTTAATTACCCATAATTCCAAGGTTCCTCCATCGTCTGCTTATTTTCAATATGGCTGACACCCCTTAGAAATTAAAAGGATGAAAAAAACAGGAACTTATGATCCAAAATGAAGTAGAGAAAAATTATGGTTTACTGAATAGTAAGCAATCAAACACTGTGACAAACGAAAAGAAAAACAGAGTGTGGGAGAACGTTGCAGTGAAAGTCAGCTCATTAGGGGTTGCATTTCGGACTTCAAAAGAAATAAAAGGGAAATGGAATAACTGAAAGAAAAAGGCAAAAAAAACTTTCACTGAACATAGGAGAGAATTAAACAGAACAGGGGGAGGACCAGCACCAAAACCACCTAGTCAGGCCATTCAAGGTATCATCGATATGTGCAAAGATAGCAGTGGCTTTAAGGGCCTTGATGGCGTAGAAACAGCCATCATAACTGATACTGTGTCCGATAGAGGACTAAATGCCAATGTTATGTATTGTTCATAACTGATATAATGTAGATCTACAAGAGCTCTTTATTGCAGTGTGTTCTATCGAACACACTGCTTTGTTTTCGTAATTTTTACAAATTATGATTTTGTAACGAGTAGTCTTCAGCAACTATAATAGTTACAACAACATTTTCAATGCCCTAGATATTCATTTTTGGTTTATTACTGGATGAATATAAATTGGAACGTTTTTGCTAAACCGGAAGTGCAAAATTAAAAAATGTTCAAAAAACAGAAAATTGGTCATTGAAGGCGCGTTTTTGCTTCAATTTTGCTCGGGTTTTCAATTTTAAAATCTTGATCGAATATCTAATATGATAGCATTAAAAAAAATTCGAATTTTGAAAATTCATAGCACACATTTTTGACCCGAATTTTGCCAATTTTGGCCAAATTTTCTATTTTCTCGTGTATTTGTCCGATTGATTTGAAATTTATTGTGCTAAAACAGACCACAAAAGAAAACAATTTTGCTCAAACAAAAATTTTGCATCACTTCCGGTTTCCACAAAATAAAAGTACAAACTTCCGGTTAGCCCACTCATTAAGTATTGTCTGAATGTCACCAAAACTTATATTGATCGGTTTCTATCGATATGACTTAAAGAATGAAGGACACTTTTAGGGTAGGAATTGTTGATAGTTTGGCCGCAAAATTGATATGACCCACTTTTGTAAAAATCAAAATGGGGCCTTAGGGTTAAATCTGAGTTGTGTAATATTTGTATTTCTGGTATCTACAGTCGATTGCGCAAAAAAGGTATGGGAAGGAATTTTTGAATTTTGATTTTGCTTTTTTGCAATTTCCGGTTGAATTTTTTCAGTAATTGTTAAAAGTTGCAAGGCTCATACCTTGTGACCTTGACCTTTGAAGACATCGAGGCCTGAATACAAGATATACCTCTTGATCAAATGAATTTATAATAAAATCACTTGATGATATAAAACGATATTTTTCAAATCCTGACCCAACTTTACCAAAGTCTATTAAACCAGTTGTGGATGATTATGGGTTATTATTCAATGGTTATCGAATATTGTTCGATCATCATTACCCTCAATTCAAGATAGATACAAAACCCTTTATATATAAATTAACACACGAAATAATAGATTTGATGAACGGAGGGGACATTGCCATTTCCAATTACACTGATTTAATCGAATATTATAAAATCCTAATTGATACTAAAAAGACAGGAGCCATAACAAACAGAATGAAAGAAGTTCAACTACATGTAAAAGCTATGCATGAACCAGATGAATATTGGGAAGAAAATCCAATCGTAGAAGAAATAGACGAATTCAATAATTTGATATCTGGAGAAGGAATAACTTTTTTATCAGATGATCCCGAACAATTACTTAACAGACTTAATGTAATTATTGAAGCAATGAAACATGGACATCAATCTGATTCAAATGAAATCCACGCTATTTTAAAAAGATTATTAGAAAAGGGAATTATAAATAAAGACGATTATATTAATGTTTTAAAAAATGGATGAGGAGTTTTTCATAATAACATCTAAGTCCTCGAAAATAAGATTAACCCTAGATTATGAATGTGAACTCGATCCAAATTAAAACTAAAATATTTTTCAGTTTACAATTCAATAAGAAATGTTAGTGAACAGAATAACCAATTGAAAATTTCTAAAGACAATGGGAGATCATTTAAATTATTAACATTATTACCAGGAAGTTATGAATATGTTTCCATTAACGAATTTATATCTCAATTTGTTGGAAGTCATAAGGACAAACCAAATATTAAATTCGAAGGTAATTTAAATCTGAACAAAATAAAACTAAATCTAAAAGACAAACATCCAGTAGATTTCAATGTAGAAAACTCAATAAATGAATTATTAGGTTTTGAAAAGAAATTGTATACCAAATCTACACTTGCTCCTTATAAAGCAAATATTGAAAACGACATCGATATTATCAATATTCATTGTAATTTGGTTGATGGTGGATTTTTCAATAAAAGCAAACAACAAATCATTTTCAGTATTCCAACGTTTACAGTTCCAATTGGTTATAGAATAATAGAAAAACCGTTTCAAACAACATATCTTCCAATAAATACCACAGGTATTAAAGATATCAATTTAGATATAAAAGATGGATATGGAAGATATTTAGATTTTGGTAAGGAAGAAATATGTATTCAATTACACGTTTCCTCATCTTTATCTAAAATTATATAATCGTAATCGTCGAATTCGTAATTTTTAACCATATTAACTTCATCTTTATTATTATAAGGATACATAATTCCATTTCTGTTTGGTGGTTTTCTTTTAATCAAATTCAAATTATGTTTGAATACTTTCTTTTTTTTTATCTTTCGGAATTACCACACCGTCTGTAAAACTTTTTTTCCAAGGTTTATCGAATTCATTTTCAATATCTTTTCCATTGGCTAATTGTAAATAATCTTCCAAACTCAACTTTGATTTTGTATATCCTTTAAAAGTTTTCTTTTCCACTAATTCTCCGTTAGAAGTTAGAATGATATTGTATTTTACTTTTGGAGCTAAATATAAACCAAATATTATACCACCATCTCCATAATCATTCTTTCCTTTTCCATATTCCGTTCCAGAAGTTAATCCAGCTTTTTCTAAAATATCCCAATTCCTATCTGATATGTATAAACTATCGGTATCAGTATAATATATTTCTGGTTTTCTAAAACCGTCAATAACATGAATAAAATTATTCATTATTCGTTTGCTATGTGATAAGATGAATGAACCCAAATGACTCGGAGTTAATCTTGTTGTTTTTGTTGGTTTGATAATTTCAGGTTGTTCCTTTTCTTTTTCCACTATATATTGTTGTTCATTTACTTTTTCATAACTTTTTATATTTGAATCAAAATTTGAGAGTTTCTTCAGACCATAAATGAAATTCTGTATTTATATCTTTCTGAAAAGTTTTTCCGTACAAAAAATTACCCAGTAATTTCATACAGTCGCTGCCAACTAAATTTCCCTGTTGTTTATATTTGTTTCTTTCTTCCTTTAAAGTTAAAACATAGTCTTTAAAAGGAGGTGTTTTGAAATTTTCTTCATAGACTATCCCATCTAATATTTTGATAATGTTCCCACCAGCTCGAACAATTTCCTGTATGTCAACAGAAGTGAGAACGTCATTACAAAAACCATTTCTAAATCGTATCTTATCACCAGATATTGTTTGGGGTTTATCATCCTCTATAACAGTGTAAGTTATTTTGTCTTTGGCTGGTATTGGTTGAAAAAACATATTTTTTGGATACTCAAACCAAACAGATAAAATAGCACACCTTGGTCTAAATTGTTGTTTATTGAAAAGCTTTACAAATTCTTCCTTTTCATAATCTTTTATAGCTCTTGCTGATTCAGCTTTTGGGTATTCACCATCACACATAGCAGAGGCATATAAACCGTTATCGTCAAATGCCATTAATTTAGAACAAGAGATTTTCTTCCACTCTTCGTTAAAATCTTTAGTAGACTGTTGGTATTTTTTGAATAACTCAATTATATCAGAATCAGATGTATTTAGATGATGTTGTAGTACTTTACAAATTTTTCATCTAATTTATCCGATTTGAATTTTATTATGTTTGCAGAAACTCTACCTCCTTTTACAGAACGTCTGACATAATGTCTGATGAATGGATCTACGTGAGAATATACTTTTTCTCCTTTATACAGACGATACCAACCTTTAAGAGATAAGGCGGGAGCTGTTAAATTATTTATTACACTTTAATTTATCATAGATATCATAACTTGATTGTATTTGATCAAACATATGCCTAAACATATAGTATTTCTTTTAGCATAAGGTTCCCATTCTTCTCTTCAGGACTCCCAATTTGATTCGTTTATAGACGCAATATCTAAATCAATCTTTCTTAAATTCATTGGTAGTTCTGATGATTTTCCCCAATCTTTTAAACTTCTTGCTACATGTTGATATGAACAAGTGAAATTTATTTTTTGAAGATAATTGTTATTGTTGTTAAACTTCTTTTCATTATTCCATTTTTTCTGTAAAGACTTTTCTGTATATATATTAGATATTGGTAAACGAAGTATGCCTCTTGTGGTTTTGAGAGGACAGTGAGTTAATTTTGACATATTTTTAATAATAATCCAATTATCAAAACCACTACCATTATGAGAAACTAAAGTTAATTGTTTTTGATCAACATTTCCTAAATATTTTAACATTTGATCTATACAATCTGTACCTACAAATATATGAACTATATTCATCATTTTTTCATATAATTCTTCAGGAACATTATCTGTGGGTTTTAGATCTGGAAAACGACAATTTATTCGTTCTAATATTTTTCGTAGTTTTTCCAAATTGACTAAAGAGCATGCATAAGGTATTGTTTTACCAGTTTCTTTTTCTGTATAGGTCTCAGAATCCCAAGAATAAAGAGTTTCAGTTTCGGAGTTTTGTGACATGGAAGCTGGATTAAATTCTGAAAAAAGTTTAATGTTTTCGTCAACACAAGATTTCCATACTTGTTTATATTGGTTTTCTATTTCATTTATTCCTAAACTTTTGTTATCTCTTTTTATCAAACAGAAATGATTATTGTGTAAATACAAACCCCATTCTGATGGAGTGTTTATTTTTCTAGGATATAAAGTTCTATCTTTAGGGTTATAAATTTGGAACGAAGTTTCATTTTTTTCATTGAATTCTCCGATTCGAGCTTGAGTCATAATTCCCTTTCTGTTATGTTTTGAATAGGAATAAATAAATTTATTAAATTCGTTTGTTAAATCTCGTTTCAAAACATAGTTTACACACTTGGTAAAACAAGCTCCGTCAGTTGGAATATAACAATATTTTCCAACATATTCTTTGATTGTAAATAGCAATTGAGTTCCTTTTCCTATATTTGATCTTTTGATTGGTTTGAAATCATCTTTACGATATATTATATGACCAGTAAAATACCAATCTGAACTATCTGATTTTTCACTCATATTATTGACAACTCTAGAAATCATTTGAACATTAAGGGGGTTGACAACCCTAAACCTATGTACAAAAAATAGACGATTTCAACCACTTCTTTTCCACCTATCTGAAATATTTAAATATCAATGGAAAGAGGGGACTTTCAGCTATCCAAAAATATAAAATTTATTTCTTTATGACATTTCAACTTTAAGAAATCGGGTATGAAAGATGAACGAAAAAAACGTCAATTATTCCCTTAAAATTAGCATATCTACTAGGCTATTTAATATAGAAGGTTGAAATTTTGCACAACGCAAGTCTACATGTATCTCTACAAAATTACGTTGGCTTTTTGGAAAATTTTGTTTTGTTTTGAAGATATTGATAGAAATCAAAATTTTGCGAGTACATTTACGAAAAATTGAATTTTTAAAAAACTATTCATTTTATAAAAAAAAGCCAACGTAAAGTTATAGAGGACATCGTAAGCTTTAGTTGAAGCCAAAGTTTGTAAAAATCGGATAAATCGTAAGCGAGATATGCTTTTGGAAAAATGGCATTTTTTTTCAACATTTTGCAAACACATGTAAACCTTACGAAATAAACGATCATGTTGTTAAAAGATTGTCTTTCATGCTGTAGAAATCTTTAAGCACCTTTGAGGCATCGATATGCACCGATATCCACATAAATGGAGTGCTAAAACAATGGATTAGCACATGTCAAAACCCTTCCACCCACCAATCATAAAATTTTATTTGTTTACATGTGACGTAATGATTTATGGGACATCACGTGACTTCTGGATTCCCCCGATACACAAACTCTTACTTCGCGGGCCGATATTAACAATAACTGACCAGCAAACGTAGAGAATGTTTATTTAGCCGATGACGTTGTAATCACAAATGTCAACTGACAACGTAATTTGTACGTCTACATAGAGGAATACCCCGTTTTGTTCTATAAATAGATTATCTTCACGGACGGATATCAGACGAACTACTGAAGCGATTGAGCTAAAATTTTTACTAGATGAGTTTCTTTTAATGCCAAATAGAATGGATATAAAATTAATACGTTTCTTGATTGAAATACACTTCGAACGATAAGGTTGTCAACCCCCTTAAAGAAAGATAAATTCATATTTTGTTTGAATTCACCATCTTCAAAAATTTTTCCATCGATTTCAATTTGTCCAATAAAAGTATTAAACTCTTCAATTAAATCAGAAACCACATGTTCAAATAATTCATTGTCAATTTTTTTCTTCGGTTTTACAGCATTAGGTTCATTTTTTTAAAAATTAATTTAGTCATGTTTCTTTTTAAATTTTTTATGTTCTATTTTTAATGATTCAATTTTTGTTAACAATTCATCGAATATTTCATTAAATTCTTCGAGTTCTTCTATGGTAATTATTTTATCAGATTTGCTTCTTTCGAAAAAAATAAATAATTTATCTAAATATGTTCTTATTAAATTTGATATGGTTTTGTAATATAATTTCTTTTAAGAGGTAAACTCAATAGTAATCAAACCACATGAAGATGTTTGAATAGCTGTAAGAGCTCCTAGGATAGTTGGAATAAATATTGGAAGAGAAATACTTGCTGTTATAGTAGTGGCTGTTGCTATAAGACAAGCTGATATAACACTTACAGTTTTAAAAGTAGTGTCTATCTTACTCCCACATTTTGTTAACTTTTTGTAATGATTGAATTCTCCTCTTAACTCTTTTTGTTTACGCACCATAATATCTTGTAAATACTGTGTGTTTAACCTTTAATCGAACGCAGCCCAAGATGGCGGATGGTGTTTTGTTTACCTGAAATTATCTGTAATATTTTCTCATTTATACAGAACAGTATTAATATTATTTACAATGACCACCCAAAACATCACCAGAGATAATCTTAATTCAACATTTAATGTTGCTCAACCAGGTGCATTCTCTGCATCGACTCCTGCACATCATCAACCAAGAATGGACGTGCAGAATGGCCGACATGTTGACGAAAATAACTTCATACAACAAGCTAACAACGAAAACCCACTGCACCAAAGTTCTGAAGTACCATTTTGGGCACAGGACATACTCAATAATACCAGGGAGTTGTCAAACAGAATTGAAAATATTGACCAGAAACTTGAACAACTGAGATTTGAAGTGCAACCAGAAATAAGATACATACACGAAAATATGAGAGGCTTGAGGGAGGATATGGGATATATGGCCCAAGAAACAAGAAACATAGGTGACAGAACCCAGGTTTTGGAGATGACCATACAAAGAATGGATGAAGAAAATACCAAACTAAAGAAAGAGATAGTAGATTTAAGAGCTGTAGAGCTACAGAGAAACTTGGTATTTACAAATATTCCAGAAGAAGAGAATGAGACTTATGAGATCACAGAGAAAAAAGTAAGATGTTTTATTTCTGAAGTCCTTAAAATACCCAATGATGAAGTTGCAGAACTACAGATGGAGAGAGTTAACAGGTTTGGTGATAAAACTAAAAGACCAAGGAAGATATGTGTTCAGTTTCAAAGTAGAAGAGGTAAAGAGAAAGTGAAGTATAGCACTGGTAACCTTAAGGGATCAAATTATGCAGTTTATGAACAATTTCCTAAGGAAATTGCAGATGAGAGAAGACAACTGGTAAGAATAATGAAAGAAGAAAGAAAGAAAAACCCTGAGGCAAGAACAAAACTGGTTTATAATAAACTTTATATAAATGGTACTCTTTATAAGAAACAATAGAACAGGTTAGGGAGGTTATCTGGTAACAGTGTAGTCAATGCTGTTAAAATTTGTGCATGGAATTGTCAAAGAGGTCTTTACACCAAATCCAAGGATAAAGACTTTGTTAACTGGTTGTCCAAATATGACTTGATATTTCTAAGTGAATGCTGGCTGAAAAGTGGATGCAAATTAAAATTTAAAGGGTTTGACACTCATATTTTCAGAAGAGAAAAATGCAAGGGTGGTGATTGTGTTCTTTTACTGAAGCCTTGGCTTTTGAACCTAGTACAAGTTGTTAAAAATGAAAAGGATAGTTTATTGTGGGTTAAGATTGACAAATGTTTGATTGGTGATTGCAATGATTTGTATGTATGTTTTGTCTATATACCTCACAAGACATCTGTATATTATACGTACTATAAGATTAATCTATTTGATGTCCTAGAGAATGACATTGTGCACTTTAGTTCTAAAGGAAATGTCTCACTTATGGGAGACTTCAATAGTAGAGTTGGCCATTGTACAGAACTTATACAAAATGATAAACTGTGTGAAGATATACTAACTTCTTTACAAGATGTTTGTGACTATGAGGAAGATGAAATAATTAAAACCGAAACAGATGATGACGTGGCAGCAAACTGTTTCGGGAATCAGCTGATTGCATTATGTAGAAGTTGTGGGTTAAAAATTCAAAATGGAAAAGCTAGTAGAAATAATACCTATACTTTTCAAAACAAAAAGGGTGCCAGTGTTATTGACTACTTGATATGTGACAAGGACAGTGAGTCGATATTCAAAAATTTTTGCGTGGAAAATTTTAATGAGTACTCTGATCATG
>CM060199.1:26324706-26444647 GCA_030562195.1 Nipponacmea schrenckii
ATCAACAATAGGAAAGAATATATGGACTTTGAACGCTGCCTCTGGATCCTCGAGTCTTTGGTCGGATGTCAACTCATCGAAAAATCGTTTTATCTTCTTCCCTCGTCGTTGTGTGAACTGACACGGAACTCCCCACACAAAAGCCAATGCAGAGGCAGTAAGTGTCACACTGGTCCAGGAATTACGCAAATGCTGTATATCTCTAAAAGCCATAGAGAGAAGTCTGATGGCTACGGACAAATCCACCTGCACAGATTGGAGTTCTTTAGATGATTTGTGAATTGCAATTAGAAGCCGTTCCCATACGACAATGAAAACAATGAACTCGTAAGTTTCCATTGACTTTTTCAACCCCATGGCTTCAGTTTTTTTTCTTTTTATACGCCCACATGAAATGGGGGGCGTATATTGTCGTCACCCACATCCGTCCGTCCGTCCGTCCGTCCGTCCGTCCACAATTGCTCGTAAACACTCTACACGGTGTAATTCTTGACGGATTTAGATGAAACTTAATATGAGTGTTTATGATCACGCAAGGATGAACCTTATTGAAAATCAGCGAAATCGGAAAAAAATTAGTATGAGTTTGTGCCCTTGTTCTTGAATGGCTCGTAAACACTCTACAAAGTGCAATTCTTGACCGATTTTGATGAAACTTGATGTGAGAGTATGTTATAACTCAAGGATAAACCCTATCGAAAATCAGCGAAATCGAAAAACATTTAGTATGAGTTATTGCCCTTGTTCTTGAAAACGCGTTCAATTTTAGCTTGTAAACACTCTTGAGAGAACAATTTTTAATGGATTTTAATGAAACTTGGCCTGAGTATTTGATATCACCCAAGGATGAAGCCTATTGAAAACCAGTCAAATCGAAAAAAAATTAATATCAGTTATTGCCCTTGTTTTTAAAAACGCGTTCAATTTTTAGCTTGTAAACACTCTACAAAGCACAGTTATTGACCGATTTTGACGAAACTTGCTGAAATTGTTTAATATCACCCAAGAATGAACCCTTTTGAAAATAGCACATATCGAAATATATTTAATAGGAATTATTGCCCTTGTTCTATAAAATGTGTTGGATTTTTGCCTTGTAAACACTCTACAAGTCACAATTCTTGAGCGATTTTGACATAACTTTGCATGAGTATTTCTAATCACTTAAGGATGAACCCTATTGAAATTAAGTTAAATCGAAAAATATTTAGTATCAGTTATTGCCCTTGTGTTTGAAAACGCGTTCAATTTTAGCTTTTAAGCACTCTAGAAAGAACAATTCTTAATGGATTTTGATAAAACTTGGCTTGAGTATTTGTTTTTACCCAAGGATGAACCTTATTGAAAATCAAATAAATCGAAATATATTTAGTGTCAGTTATTGCCCTTGTGTTTGAAAACGGGTTTAACTTTTTGGCTAATAAGCACTCTAGAAGGTACAATTCATGACCAATGTTGACAAAACTCACTGAAATTGTTGGATATTGCAAGGGATGAGCCTAATTGAAAATTAAAAATATCAAAATATATCTAATATGAATTATTGCCCTTGTTCTTTTAAACGCGTTCGATTTTTGTCTCGTAAACACTCTACATGGCACAATTCTTGATGGATATCGATGAAACTTGGTGTGAGAGTGTGTTATAACTCAAGGATGAACCCTATTGAAAATCAGCAAAATCGAAAAAAAATTTAGTATGAGTTACTGCCCTTGTTCTTGAAAACGCATTCAATTTTAGCTTGTAAACACTCTAGAAAGAACTATTCTTAATGGATTTTGATTAACTTTGGCTTGAGTATTTGTTTTTACCCATGGATGAACCCTATTATAAATCAAATAAATAGAAATATATTTAGTGTCAGTTATAGCCCTTGTTCTTGAAAACGCGTTCAATTTTAGCTTGTAAACACTCTAGAAAGAACAATTTTTAATGGATTTTGATGTAACTTGGCTGGAGTATTTGTTGTCTCCCAAGGATGAACCCTATTGAAAATCGAAAAATATTTAGTACAAGTTATTGACCTTGTTTTTGAAAATGCGTTCAATTTATCTCGTAAACACTCTAGAAAGAACAATTTTGATGAAACTTGGCTTTAGTATTTGTTTTCTCACAAGGATAAACCCTATTGAAAATCAGATAAATCGAAAAATATTTAGTGTCAGTTATTGCGCCTGTTTTCAAAAACGCTTTCAACTTTTGGCTTGTGAACACTCTAAACATTCCTTTTTGACAAACTCGCTGAAATTGTTTAATATCAACCAAGGGTGAGCCTTATTAAGAATTAAAAATATCAAAATATTATTAAGGGTGAACCCTATTGCAAATCATAAAAATACCGAAAAATATTTAATGAGTTGTTATTAGGTACATTTCTTGACAGTTTTTAATGAAACTAGAGACCCTAGAAAAAAATAGGTTGGTAGGTTGAATAATTCATTCCTTATTGTAACCGTACTGAAAAGTTTTTATTTGAAATAAATGCTGCCAGTGGGCGTATATTACCTTGCCTGGCAAGCTATCTTTGATCTTTGCCTTCAAACGATATTCTCGTCAATACCTTCAGTATGTCCGTATACCTGTTCTTTACGGCTCTTACTGCATCAATTCTCGATGACCACCGCGTTGTACAGAGCTTTTTTAGTTTCAGCTTCTTGCAGGTCTCCTCAGTGAGAGCAAGTTTAGCCCATCGGTTCAAACTGCGACCAAAGAAGTTGAAGATTTCACGTAATGTTCCAAAAAACGTTACTCCCTGAACCGTCACTTCTGCTGCATCATTTATTACGAGATTTAGATTATGAGAAGAACAATGTACGAAAGGCACAGGAACTGGAGACCCACTATTATGTACTTCATCACGAAACAACTTCTGTACCCCGCCTTTGGTTCCGCTCATCACGGAGGCACCGTCATACCCTTGACCTCGAATATTTTTAAGACTTAAACCATTTGTCATGAGCCACTGACTTACAGTAAGAGTGAGACCAGATGCTGTAGCATCGCGTATTTCTATAAACCCCATAAACGTCTCGTGAATAGTTTGATCATCAGCTTTTACCCAGCGAATAACAATTGACACCTGGTCTGTTCTGTTGATGTCACTTGTTGTATCGATGATGATAGAGTAAAATGGTGCCGCTTCAATCTGGGAAACCAAATGTTTTCGGAGTGAGTTTGCCAGCAACAGAATAATTTCATTTTGAATTTTTGGACTGAGGTATTTCGTGGCCCTCGCTGGCAATCGTAGAAGCTCTTGCAGAAGTGGGTCGAACTTTGCCTGCATAGCTACAAGTCCCAAGAAGTTGCCTCCAACACATTCATCAGCACGAATAGTTTCACGGTGTCCACGAAATGGGAGACACAAGATAGCAAGAGTCAAAATAATGTTGACCAAGCGAGTCAGGATTTGCCGCCAGAACAAAACTTCGTTTCTTACTTGTTTTTCTGCTTCTTGGTCCAATCTGTTGCCATTCTTCCATCGCTGGTACACAGCTGTCGCAGCAATGTGGCAATCACTTTTCTCATGCGTTTTTATCTTAGATGCGTGATGACGAGAGGAACCTTCAATTCCATTGATCCACTGCCACTGCAAATGCGAGGATGAACGGTCAGCAAAGAGCCAACATGTTTCACAGTATGGTTTCTCTAGCATTGGTGAGAAGCAGATCCACTCTCTGGTAACTTTCATATTTCCAGTCGAATAGAAAAAGTAATGCTTATTGTTGAACACAGGCCGTTTATCATCACTAGCCATCTCCTTGAATGGACCATTAGGTCGACAGGGACCATGAAACATAATCAAATCCTTTAAATTTGCACAATGTAATTGTAGCAGGGAAATGTCCACGATCAGTGGGATAGTCTTTCTCG
Organism: Nipponacmea schrenckii; assembly: GCA_030562195.1. Lineage (NCBI taxonomy): Eukaryota > Metazoa > Mollusca > Gastropoda > Lottiidae > Nipponacmea > Nipponacmea schrenckii. Next base: position 26,328,577 of record CM060199.1, read on the forward strand.
AGATTAAATAGATCAGATTTCACAGCAGTATCAGCAAGAGTAGATGGAGAATTATGTGGAATTGGAACAAGATCGTCCTCATCGAAAGTAGCAGTAGCAACAGTACCAGTAGCAGTTGTCTCAGTCTCGACATTTTCCTTAGATATGCTCGTGGACATCGACGTGGTAAAATATTGCCCTATATGAGATGTACTTGCCACTGATTCTTGTATTCTATGTTTCTTCTTCTCACGCTTAGTGCAACCAGACTCATACCTCCTTTTCATGACTTCGAATTTCTTCCACAAAATAATAGGACTAAAAACAAATACAGAGACAAAACCCGACACGCTTTTTTTCTGACGAATATTCCAAGAGATGATTGGCATGTATTCATACGCAAATCAACTAGTGGAATATTTATTACAGAATAAAAGTGTCAGGTTTTGTTTTCATTACATACGCCTCATTTAACAACATTTTGTATTTAGGTATTTCGTCACAGTTTGCAACATTTGTGTCTAAATACGTGGTTTCATTTCTTTAGCGGAATTGGGTTCTCACTGAAAGAAATTCCAATGTTTACACTCGTAATAACCATTCATAACTACGTCATATTTTTATATTTGAAGAGAACGCTATTACGGAGTCCATTTCCCTTCAGTTTGTGTTTCGCTCTCAGCCTCCCCCGGTTTGTTTCGAACGCGTCACTCAGTAATATAAAATACATTTTAGCTAGTTAAGTATTTCATCAATGCCCAGAGGCGGATTACCAATGAGGCTGAGGTCTCAATTCAGCACGTCGAAAAAATTATCGATTATTTTTAAAATTGACAAAAATGTTGGCTGGGTGTTGGGAGGATGGGCTATCTTAGCGTCCCGGGTCGGTCCATATTAGGCCCTTCCCCTAATTTCGGCCCTTAGCCTCCGGGCCTTTCAAGTCATATTCCGCCTCTGTCAATGCCAAGAACAAACTAAACAGATAACACGATTTATGTAGGCCGACGGGTCGTCGGGCATAAGTGTACGACATGAACGAACAAGGCATGAATGAAAACAAATAGATCAAATCTGCTCAAAGGCAAGGGCCTCAGGGGCACCTGGACCTCGGGGGCCCCTGGACCTCGGGGCCCCTGGACTTTGTCCAGCCTTGTCCAGAGGGCGTTACGCCACTGACTGCTGTTAGTAGTTCAGTCATGCCACTTGAAGCACATAAGGATCCAAGCACACACTGTTGATGCCTGGATGATCACAAATACACTTTAGCTTTATCGCATGAAACTCTTCACCCTCGGCTATTTTATCAGCAGTCTTGTCCAACTCTTTGCAGCACACACATTCTGCTGCGGAAGCCATTGGCTGGCAATTGCCACACGAGCACCTACATAACGAGATGAAAATTTATAAGTTTCATAGTACAGTACTTTTAATTTATATGTCAAATAAACCAACCACATAAAACCATACACACAGTCTACTAGTACTGGTCTCTGCACACAATGTCACAATACATGTGGGCCTACCTACACTGGCTTTTAGTTGTAATTTTATTATGGCTATCCTGTCTGTATAGCCAGGCCTATCTATTTGAACATAATTTGAACCTTATTTGAACATAATGACCATTTAAGGAAGATTCCAAACTTGTAAATCTTGGTATAAATAATGCTTACCACTCATTCAATCTCCCTCCATCGAGCCTCCACGACTGTCGGTCCTCGATTTCGGGCACAAGTTCTTCGCAGTCATCTGCATCTGGCTCATGCATATACGGCCCAACATATTCTTAATGTTCCACTTCCTCTTCATTATCGTCCTCTAGCACTTGTAACTCGTCAACGTCATCATTATTGGAGAAATAAGACGGAGAACTGCACTCAGAATCAGAACTGGTAGCCATGTTTGTTTCTAGAAGCGGGTTCTAGGAATGACGTAACACATCCGGGCCACTCAATATGGCGGGAATTTTGAAGTCAACTTCGGAAAATAGTCATTATTTCATCAAAAATGAATGTTTTTATCAAAATAAAATTATGGAATATTTATTATAAGTCACATTGGTTATCATTCATAGCCAGAAATTTCAAATTGGAACTTTTTCTTTTTACTTGACATATCATCTTTAACTTCTTTGAACTAAACTCTAAAAGATAGCAATTAAAAAAATTTTACATTTTGATCTTTGTCGCTGACTTTTTTATTTTTAAATTTAACACTTTTTTTATACGCCCACACATAAATGTGGGCGTATATTGTAGTCGCCCCTGTCTGTCCGTCTGTCTGTCTGTCTGTCTGTCTGTCTGTCTGCCTGTCCACAATTGTTGTGAATACGATAGAGACCACATTTCTTGATGGATTTTGATGAAATTTGGTGTGATTGCTTGTTATTACTCTAGGATGAAGCCTATTGAAAATCAGACAAATCGAAAAATAAATTGATGAGTTATTGCCCTTGTTCTTGAAAACACATTCATCTGCCTGTCCACAATTGTTGTTAACACGATAGAGACCACATTTCTTGATGGATTTTGACCAAATTTGGTGAGTGTGTTTGTTATAACCCAAGGAAGAAGCCTATTGAAAATCAGACCAATCGAAAAATATTCAATGAGTTATTGCCCTTGTTTTTTGAAAATTTGTTGTGAACACGATTAAGAGTGTGTTTCTTGATGGATTTTGATGAAATTTGGTGTGATTGCTTGTTATTACTTAAGGATGAAGCCTATTGAAAATCAGACAAATCGAAAAATAAATTGATTTATTGCCCTTGTTCTTTAAAACGTGTTCACTTTATCAGCCTCTGATTCTTTGTAGACTTGATAGAGATCTGGTTTCTTGATAGATTATGACAAAGCATGATTTGAGCCTTTTACATTAAAAATATTGTATTTACTGATACCTCTTGTCCACCGCCCGAATAACTAAGGCTGCCAATGGTGGGCGTATTACGATGGGCCATCGCTATTTTTCCAAATTTCAGAATTTTGATCTGATCGAAATAAAAAATTAATATGTTGATAGACAATGTGTTTGTCAACAAAAATATGTTTTCAAAATAACGACATCACTTCCGGTCGTGACGTCATTCGACTCTAAATTTGAAATTTTAACTTCCGGAATTCTTAAGATATTTGACTTTTTTTTTCCAATGAGTAACTATTAACACATCATGATTTAATAATTAATAAAAATTGACCCGGAAGTAACAAGTCAGCCGCCATGATTAAACTACTGACTTTTGTAAAACGAAAAATTGGGCCTTAGGGGTTAATCGGACAATTGTAATTTTGATGTGTATGTAATCTTCAATTGATTGCTAACAATCCGCAGTAAGCCAAATTTTGAATTTCGATTTAGCTTTTCCTTTATTTCCGATTATATTATTTCACTAAGTGCCTAATTTTCAAAGGTTCATATATCATGACCTTGACCTTTGGTGACCTTGTGACCTGCACAAGAGTTATTGCCCATGTCGAGACCTTTCAATAGATGTCTTCATTTTTGTCGTGCAATGTCAACTTCCGGTTTTACAGCCATTTGAAAATAGCAATTTTTAACTTTGAAGAGCTCTGTCACGTGACCTAATTTACATACGTCAAAATTTCTTTCATGTCCTTATTACACGTAATCTATTCTTTCCAATGATGTATAATACTTGATATTTGGATCAAAATTGCACTTTTGAGAATTTGAAATTTTGTTCTAAGTTCTATAGTAATTGTGCGTGATTTATATAAGAGCACGTGTTTTTTTAAATTACGTATTTTTAAGAAAGTCGTCAAATTCCTTAATAGATGCGATAGACCATGATAAAGAGAGAAAAAAGTGAAAAATATGATCCGGAAGTAACACTTAAACCGCTATCATGAAATGACTAACTTTTGTAAAACGAAAAATGGGGCCTTAGGGGTTAATCGGACAACAGTAATTTTGATGTCTATGTAATCCTCAATCGATTGCTACCAAATCTCAGGCAGCCAATTTTTTAATTTCGATTTAGCTTTCCTTTTATTTCCGGTTCTATATTTTCAGTGCGTGCCTATTTTTGGAAGGTTCATATCTCGTGACCTTGGCCGTTGGTGACCTTGTGACCTGCAGAAAAGTTATTGCCCTTTTCGAGACCATTCTATTGATGTCTTCATTTTTGTTGTGTTATGTCAACTTCCGGTTTTACAGCCATTTGAAAATCGCAGTTTTTAACTTTGAAGAGCTGTCACGTGACCTAATTTACATTCGTCAAAATTTCTTTCGTGTCCAAAGTACACGTAATCTATTCTTTCCAATGATGTATAACAATTGATATTTTGATCAACTTTGCGCTTTTTAGAATTTGAAAATTTTGTTCTTTGTTCTATAGTAATTGTGCGTGATTTTTGGCGGGAATTTGCACGTGTTTTTTTATAATTACATACTTTTATGAAAGTCGACAAATTCTTTTAAAGATATGATAGAACATGACAAACAAAGAAAAAAAGTGATTTAAACGGATCCGGAAGTAACACTTAAGCCGTCATCTTGGTTAAGCAACTTTTCTTTAAATAAATATAATTCACAAAGTCATCATCCGATCCCCTTAATTTTGATGTCTATGGAGTCTTTTAGTCGATTGCTAACAAAATTCTAAGGTTGGGTATTTGAATTTCGACCAGGATTCGTTTTTTATTTCCAGTTAAATAATTTCAGAAATGGCTAAAACTCCCATAGCCCATACCTCATGAATACCGGTACCTTGTTTTTTTTTCGATATAGATAGTACGGTTCCTATTATGGGATTATGTTATGAAATCAAAATCCATTTCTGATGCACATTCTTTTATTTTAATAAACCCTTTTTGCCTTTTGCTTAACGAACGAATCCCTGGATGGAACGCACTGCTTCAGGGCCGTTAGGCGTATGGCTCTAGTTCATCGAACGCACTGCTTTGTTTTCGAAATGTTTTTTTTTTCGAATTTCACATTCGATTATTCTCTAAGAAGGCAACATGCCACAAACTACCTGTTGCTGTCTGCTATTCAAAGTGCATTACTTGTATTTGTTAAATGCAAAATGACGTCATTGAGGTCAACCGGAAACGAGCTGTGGGCAATATCGCTATTTTGGTTTTTGCTATTTATTACCTCTAGTTTTCGACTGATTTTGACAGAACTTCTTTTGCTAGCTACATAACTGCAGTTTTAAACTGCTAATTTCATTACTTTTGTAGCTGACTTTTTTCATTTCAATTTTTGCGGTTTTTTTAACTTCTACAATTTTATTTCAATTCACCCGAAAACTTACAGGTAGATAGACATTTTTAATGCGATCAAAAATTATCTTTCAAATTTTCGACATCACTTCCGGATTCGACGTTATTCGCTTGTAAATTTTATAAATCCACTTTCGGAATTCTTAAGATATTTCAAAAATTATTTTTGCAATATGCTAGAAATAGTTATTCAAAAAAACGAAGATGAAAAAATCTGGACCGGAAGCAAAAGATAAGCCGCCATATTGAAATGTCAAACTTTTGTAAAATTCAAAATGGGGCCTCAGGGGATAAAGCGATTTTTGTTATTTTTTCATATCTTCTGACTAGAGTCGATTGCGCAATCATATTTGGGAGCCGATTTTTGAATTTTGATTTTAATTTTCTTTTATTTCCATTTTAATTTTTTTGGTAATGACCAAAACTTCAAAGGCCTGTATTTTGTGACCATGACCTTTGGTGACCTATTGACCTGAACACGATTTATTGCCCTTGGTGATATCTATCCACTGATATATTCATTTGTGTTGTCCGATAATTACTTCCGGTTTAATAGACGATTGAAATTTGAGCTCTGTCACGCGAACTAATTTATAAAAAACAAAAATTCATATTGAATCTGTTTACAGTTTATCCTCTCTTTGTAATGATATATAAATCCACATATTTCCATCAAAAGTGCGCGTTTTTAGTATTTGAAAATTTTGTATTTTCCTCTCTACTAACTGTGCGTAATTTTCTTGAAATCGAAATGGAGGCTGTGGAGATGCTCTGATTCGTGTAAATTTGATGCCTATAGAATGTAATATCGATCGCTGAATTATATTTGGAATAAGATTTTTGAATTTTGATTTTGATTTGATATTTACCTGATAGTAATATATAAAAACTTCAAATGGTCGTATATTGTAACCTTGACCTTTGGTGGCCTTGTGAGCTGCACAAATGTGATAGCTCTCGAAAAGATCTATCCATTGATATATTATATTTTGATGTACGATGTATGCTTTCCGTTTTATCACCATTTCAAAATTGCGAATTTCATCGTTAAAAACTGTTTGTTGAATTATGCGTTTGGGCGATGTACATGACACGAGTTTCAGCGAAACAATTATGTTTTGAAATAAAACGACTTATACTCTGTAAAATAATGTTAGTGTTCTACTTATACTTTGTGGGGTAGTTTTAAAGCGTATATCAAAACTGCTACGCACTGCGTCAGAACCTCGCGAAGCGTGGGGATCTAGTTGCAGTGTGTTCTATCGAACACACTGCTTTGTTTTCGTAATTTTTAAAAATTATGATTTTGTAACGAGTAGTCTTCAGCAACTATAATAGTTACAACAACATTTTCAATGCACTAGATATTCATTTTTGGCCTATTACTGAATGAATATAAATTGGAACGTTTTTGCTAAACCGGAAGTGCAAAATTAAAAACTGTGCAAAAAACAGAAAATTGGTCATTGATGGCGCGTTTTTGCTTCAATTTCGATCGGATCGAATATCTAATATGTTAGCATTCAAAAAAATTCGAATTTTGAAAATTCATAGCACACATTTTTGACCCGAATTTTGCCAATTTTGGCCAAATTTTCTATTCTCTCGTGTATATGTCCGATTGATTTGAAATTTTTAGTGCTAAAACAGATTACAAAAGAAAACAATTTTGCTCAAACAAAAATTTTGCATCACTTCCGGTTTCCACAAAATAAAGGTACAAACTTCCGGTTAGTCCACTCATTAAGTATTGTCTGAATGTCACTAAAACTTATATTGATAGGTTTCTGTGGATATGACTTAAAGAATGAAGGACACTTTTAGGGTAGGAATTGTTGATAGTTTGGCCGCAAAATTGATATGACCCACTTTTGTAAAAATCAAAATGGGGTCTTAGGGTTAAATCTGAATTGTGTAATATTTGTATTTCTGGTAACTACAGTCGATTGCGCAAAAAAGTATGGGAAGGAATTTTTGTATTTCGATTTTGCTTTTTTGCAATTTCCGGTTGAATTTTTTCAGGAATTGTTAAAAGCTTCAAGGCTCATACCTTGTGACCTTGACCTTTGACGACATCGAGGCCTGAATACTCTTGATCAAATCTATCCAATGGTATGTTCTTTTTTGTTCTCCTATGTTTACTTCCGGTTTTATAGCTCTCCGAAACTAGTCATAATACACGTTTTGTTATTAATATCAACCGTTTGAACCAACGTTGAAAAGGGAGGTAATTTGACCTTTGCGAAATACAAAATAATTAAAGAAATGGTTAATCTATTTAATCTAGCCAACTGAAAATTATTCTAATAATTTAAGAATATTGTTAACAAAATACTGCCTATAAAGGTTAGATTCAATAAATGTATTTCATATGTATTTTAAGACATCTTTTTTTACCACTCATAACTTTTACAAAAAACTTTGATATTGAATTAAGTCTTTTGTTAGGAATAAAATGAATATGATCAATCCACTGCGTTCTAATAATTAAAGATTGTAGAGCAGTGGGTTAACTCTCCTGCAGCCATAGGATAAAATAGGTTTTTCAAAGGTAAATCAAATATTTGAGGCACAATGAAGAACAACGTCCGAAATAAAATTACTAACGACAACTAAAACCATTATCGACATTTTGAAAGTATATAACTATCGACAATATCTATCCAATGCTATATATATATTTTTTGTACGATGTGTTCTTTTGGTTTCATCGCCATGTGAAAATTGCGAATTTAATATATAAAACAATCTATTGGATATTATTCTCTGCGTTTACAAAACATGCAGAGTTTCGGCGATCCGGATATATTTTAGATTAAACGACCCTCTATCCATTTTTTATTATTATTGTGATTTTAACTTATTACTATCTTTATTGATGATGAGGGCTAAGGATGGGGAGGGGGAAAAGGGAAAAGGGGGGGGGGAATATGGGAGCGTTTGTTATGAAATCCAAATCCATTTATAATACATAATTTTTTTTTAATTAACCCTTTCTGTCTTTTGCTTAACGAACGAATCCCTGGATGCAACACACTGCTTCAGTGCCGTTAGGTGTACGGCTCTAGTTTTTTTTTTTCTTTTTTTTTTTCGAATCCTTCCCATCGCGCCCAGCCAAAACTACAAATGCCACATAAAAACTGTTAACATTTCTCCCGCTAAACCCGCGAAACTAAACTACATGAATGTACTTTGACGCCATTTTGTCCAACCGGAAATGACGTACTGGCCTATGTCTAACTTTAGGTTTTTTTCACATTTACGACGCTAGTTTGTAATCAATTTTGATAGCGTTTTTTTTTATTTATTACTTTCAATCTTTCTTTACAAGATGGATAAATCGATTTGAGTTATTTTGAAGTATATAGAATCTATAACCGATTGCCGAAATATATATGGAAACCGATTTTTGAATTTTGACTTTGATTCCGATTTTTTTACGATTAAAAATTTTAAAAACTTTGAAGGGTCGTATATTGTGACGTTGACCTTTGGCGATCTTTTGACCTGTACTAATGTGATAGGTCTCGAGAAGATCTATTCAATGATATATTAAGCTTTATTGTAAGATGAATACTTAAGGGTTTGTCGCTATTTGAACATTGCGATTTTTATCTATAAAACTATCTGTTTAATGTGTGTTGCGTTTGGGCAATCCACAAGATATGAATTTCAGCGATCCGATTTTGTTTATAGTATAATTGGCCTTTATTAAGTTTATGTGATTCTAAATTATTATACACCTTAAATGAATGGTATTGTGGTTTATCTCCTCTTTAGGGAGATGTACTTCTATAATTATCAAAACTTTTATAACTTGGTCCATTATCGAAACTTTTATAATTAGGTCCACTATCGTTCGTGTTTATTTCAGATTTAAGGTATTTAGTAATGTAGTCATTGCGTTTCTTTATAATAGTTCCACATATTAAGGACAAAATAGCCAGAAATTATACTTAGGCCGATTCGACTAATAATCGTGCAAAAATCAGCGGTTTTCTTAACATTTTGTTTTACTGCGATGTGGAGTGAGTTGGAAGACTTGTTGAAGTTTCTTTGGATTGTTTTAAGCTTTTGTTGGTAAGATTTTTTGTTTTATTTGTCTTTTTTTAAATTTGATACCGAATTCATGATTTGTTGTTTACATTTTATTGATCGGCTGAAAGTAGGCCTATGATACGAACACGCAGAAGCACGTGCAGATTATTTGGGAACTACATGTATTACATGTATTAGTATTACTAAGTGTATATCATTATTTATTTCTATTCACTTTGTTTGCAAATATTATAATAACACTTTCAAGTTCTTGTTGGGAATGTAGAGAAAGTTTTTCCAGGTAAAATGCGGCAGAGTCTATTTACCACGTTAAGTATTAGCGGGTTCACGCTGTAATCAATATTCATTACTTAATAATAACAAAATGTTTATGTTTCATCAAAACCTTTCAATTTATACATTCTTTGGTATTTCAAAGCGCCGTGTTGTGCAGAAATTCAAATATACAGAAAATAGTAAAAACTAAAATACAGATTAAAGGGATAATAGGTCTTAGCATGAACATAAAATTCTAGTTCTCAAGAATGGTCAAAATGAGTATATATTCATCAGGGTGTCATACAGTAACAAAATCTCTTAAAATCTTTATGGATAATTACTTATTTTTTTTTTTTTTTTGATATTTATTTTATTTATTTTTTTTATGTTATTTTTGGTAGCAGGTATGTTTACTAATGAATGGAGCTCTTACTGACCAAATTTGAAATTGTCAAATTTTATATTCATTTTAAGACCTATTATCCCTTTAACCTATCTGAAAAATTTGATAATGAAACTAGAATAAGGGTTTTGTTGTTTTCATTGACTATTATAGATATTTAATCTATAAACACATAATGAAATTTCCTTAATTTCCAATCTAAATTATAGTTAATATTACAACTGAATTATTTCTGACAACTATCAGTGTCATGTAAGGAAACAACACATAACCACGTCACTAATATGGTAACTAATTTCTTTAAAAATTCCATTCAAGATTAATTTCCATTGCCCGATTTTCACCTTATCCTTTGATTTCAGATATATTGCTATATGAAAACAATTTATTGCTACATCTGAACAGTGTTATTGATGTTTTGTTGAACATTCTTCTCATTCTGTGGTAAGTAAGATAATAGTTTGGTTTTGTTTTTGTGTGATTTTGATTATATATCTGGACATGGAGCAACACCAGTTTACATAAACACACCACTTTGAAAGTAGGTATCCAAAACCGTACAAAACCTGTCACAATTTCTTTAGATTTTCTTTATTACAATTTCATTTCAGTGTTTAAATATTTACTTATCTTTAATTTGATATTTTCCTGTAACAAGAAATGCATTTCTACAACTGAAAAGTTATTTTAGTTGAATTTTTCTAGTTTTGTGGTAAGTAAAATATTTATTATAGAATATTTGTGTTTTGTATATTTTGTTGCTAAAGATATATTGATTTTGTCATTGACCATATAAAAATAACATTTGATAACTAGTACAAACCTGATAAAGGTCAAATATTATATATTGAGAATTTTTCTGTACTTCTTTGAATTGATTTGTATAGATGGACCTTATATTTGTAACTGAAAGTAAATAGCGCATGCACATTTGTTAAAAAAAAAAAAATTATATTATGTTACGTGTAGCCATTTTCTTTCGATAGTATACAATTACAATTTAATTCCAGCATTTGAAAAATTTACATTTGGTTATATTGCTGTACTTGGGACCTTAAAATACAGCTGAAAAATTATTCATTTATTTTAGACATTTTCTGATTTTGTGGTGAGTTGATATTTGTTACTGAATAAAAATATAAGACTAACATACTGTATAAGTGGAAAAGAAACTGGCTTCAGTGGGTGAGAAATTGATCTGAGGAACCTTTCTTTGCAAATATTTTTTGAAAATATAGTAGATTTTAAATTTGATTTCAGATTTCATGTGGAAATAGCATGAGGTATGAACTACTTTTATTACTATTGCAAATTATTTAGAAGTTTACTAAAAATAACTTTTTGTATATTTGGAAATGGAATAAAATGCAGTTACTTGTGACATAAAATATTCAATAGTACATTATCTTTAATACAATTTCATTTCAGTGTTTAAATATTTAGTTATTCTTAATTTGATATTTTCCTGTACCAAGAAATGTATTTCTTTGGCTGAAAAGTTATTTTAGTTGAATTTTTCTTCTAATTTTGTGGTAAGTAAAAAAATTGTGTTTTTTGGTTGCTTGAAATATATGAAATTAACCTTTGACCAATGGAATCTAATTTTATATCAAACAATTTGTAGTGTTAAGGGATATCTTTACCATTAAATAGTTGTCTTAGTTGAATTAATGTACGTTCCGAATCAATTTGCACCAGTCTTGTTGAAGCTCATTACTTATGGAAAACTTTTATGAACTATTTACAAAAAATTCGTTTCAGTTTGTTTGAAATCTTAAAAACGGTGAAAATTAGTTATTTCTTTATTTTGTTGAACTCTCCATCTATTCAACGGTAAGTAGAGCTTGATATAAGATTTTTTGGTGTATAATTATTTTCTCATTGTTTCCATTATATGTCATGTGTAATTGATCAGATTGTTAATAATTATGAAAGGAATACTTATTACTGCTTAGATTAAACTTAAAATATAAAGTCTCAAATGTGGTTAATAGGAGTACATGTACACTTTAAAAATTGTGCTTAGACCCTAAACATGATCTAAACATGTTTACAGATTAACATGTTTAAGAAAATATTTAAATTCTAAGCGCATCGAATTTCATGTATCCACATTCTAAACATGTTTAGATTTACAACACTACATAATGTCTATCTATACTCTCTGGCCCATGGTGCTTAGAGCCTCAACGTGAAATGACCTCGCTTTGACCTAAGTAACACGTGATCGAATGATTGCCGCCGGCGCCAAAAACTGTTACTGTAACAGTTGTCATTGCTGAACGCACAACAGAGTCAAATAGGATACCAGGAGACATCGACAATCGTTCAGCCGCGGTCCGAGTTAGTAATAAATTGATATGACCTCAATAATATTTTGTCGGTCAAAAGGCCATTTCAAAACTAGCCAGTTATAGAAAAATAATTTGTTCAATTCAGAAAGCGAGCTTTTTAAATTACGAACTCTATTTTCTCCCGCATTAAGAATTGAACAATTTTCCAGCCAATCGGAGAATAGTATTGAAAAAGCGTAGTAAGGTCAGCGGGTCAATTACAGAACACAACCAATCGGAAGGCCGCAAGTTTACAAGTCATAGTTCACCTGGTCGCGTGACAGAAAGGCGAAACTAGAACTAAATAAAACACATAACGCTTTCCTTATCAATTAAAATAAAATGAGCCGAAGATCCTATTGCATTTAGAGATTTTTTTTTAAATAATCTAATCATCTAATTAAGGATTAATAGTTAAAAGAAATCGATGACATGGAAAGTTTTAATATTAAACACGTACGTCTTCTCAGTGTAATGGTGTTCATATAGGCCCACTCTACATGTAATACGATAGTGAATGTACAGCTCTTACTTTCCTTTTCTACACCAAATTCGTTCCCGACATTATATCTAAGAATATGCTGTTACTAGAATTTATGCAATGCAGGAGGAGAACAAGTAAAAAAAACACATAAGATAACTCTTTTAAAAAAAAAATCCATTTATTTACATTTCACTATAAAATCAACAATTAAACATTCAAACACATGTAAACCCCCCCTCCCAATTAACTTATATACAGACTAGAAATATTAAAACAGAACCTAAAAAATCCTGTCACTCTATGCAATCCTCAGAAAAATGACATATATTCAGCCTCAAGTCGGACAAGTAGAACTTAAATACAAAATATATAAAAAATATCTAAGATTCTTCACATTCATCATCACTATCATATTCATCCACACCTTTCTCTAATTCAATGTCTAACTCTGTTTCCTTATTATTTTTACAATTGACACACTTGCAAATATCAGTACAAGATAACTTTGATTGGTGGCATGAACACCTGTCAGTGACACACCCAGACTTACAAGAGCAAGAAAGGACGTGCAATATGCTTTTGGGTGCAGGATCCTGAGTCATCCAACAAATATCTATCTTATTGTCTCTAATTATCCAACCATGCATGTTCGGAGTTGGGGCAAGAATCCAGGGCTTGACAGCACTTTTATGTATTTTGGCTTGATAATTTGCACGCTTCAAATGTTGTGTCAAGGCATCTTTAGTGGGTGGCAAGCTCTTTTCATTTGGGGATTTTGTGCAAAACAGCTTATATCGAGCTTCATTCACACTTACGCAGTTTGAAACGCCATACAGCTGACAAACAAAATTTTCAAACAATGCAATAGTTTTTTCTGAGTTTGTAATATTAAAATCACTACCTAAGACTTTGAATGTGTCCAAAAAAGATGTTTGTTTCATAGCTAATGTTAAAACTTTCTGTTTGCCTTTCCCATAAAAAGCACTTGTAGAATCACATCCAGAAAAGGCATGAATTCCAATAAGAGCTTCACACACTCCTTGTCCAAGTTTGTCAGTAATTTTTTTCAAGTCTACAATCCGATGTTTTCTACCCACCCCTGTCACAAGATATAAATGAGACTTTAAAAGTCTCTGAAAACTAAGTGATATAACAGCAACATCTGTGTCTGGACTTTTTATGAGAATTGTACTATATTGAGCTGATGCCTGCATCGCATGTAAAATGAGTCGGGTATCAGCTTCCTCATGATCACATTCTAACTCCTTCACTGCTTCAATGAAAAGCTGACCATTTCTAATATTGAAAATATGGCATTCTGGACCATGAGCGACATAAATATCAATGCAATCAATTTTTGATGAATCAATGTTTCGCCAACAGCAGAAAAGGAATTCTATTAGTGCCTCTTTGTTTGATCCATTTGATAAAAATTTCTTCCACTGTTTCTGAGTTTTTTGGTCTACACTATATATTTTGATCTTCTCTGAACCACTGGAAGCTCTTTTCAAACGTTCAGCATTCTTAATTGAAACTTCAGGATATCTGTCTGTAACAAAATCAACACGTGAACACTTGTAGATTTGGCCCAACTGCATTATTTGCTGAAATATCAAATCTGCTAGCTCTGCAAATGATGATGGAATATGTGTCAATGATTGTATAAGTGCCATGCCATCTATTAATAAACAGGAATTTTCATCATGGGGTAAAACACTTACTATACTATCTTTGGTTGACTGTTCAAGGTAGGCCAGAAGCGAGGCTTTATTGGTTTTTGCTAAACAGGCTTCACTATTTGCTAGTGGAAAAGATACATCACCCAATGAAAATGACAAAAGTTCTCGTAGATCAAGCTTGCGAGATTGTCCTAAAACCAGTAATCTTCCGAAAAATTTCCGATCACTTTGCACTAATATATCCTTTCCTGAGCTGGATTTCTTAGGTTTCAAGTTATCACTAAATGTTTTTAATTTCATAGACTTTATAGGTGCAAATATGTCCTCTTCTTTTTTAACCAGACGATTAGTGATATATAGTTTTAAGGATTTTCGCCGTGATCTTTCGCTGTTAGAAGATCATTTACAACATCGTCACAAGCAACTGCACCTGAACTCAGACAAACTAAATCACCAATTGATCCATCAAATGGATTTACCATACTATCGATGGTTGACATGATGGACCTGATATGATCTTCATCTTTATTAATCCTTGAGCGGTCAAGATCTTTCTTATGCTGTAGGGAATGTTTTGTACTGGTCATATTTTCACACATTCGTGTTATTGCTGCTCTCTGTGGCTGGGATTATATCCATCTCTGAACAGCTCCTCGGTTAAGTGTCATTCCAACTATTCCTACTTTCGTCTTTGAATCTCTGTTACATGTCTGTTCTATAGCTTGATCGCAAGCTATTGATGAAAAGGGAAAAGTAGTTTGACGTTGAACAATCCATTGACCACCAGAAATCAAGTTTGAATCAAAACCAGGGTGAGCTTCTTCCAACTGCAGCATTTCCATCCAGTACGCTGGTAAATAGCGGGCATAATTTTGTCTATCATACGAAAAGTAGTATGGCATCATGGATCTAATTGAGGTGAGGTGCAAATTCCAGTCCGATTGTCTTGTTGCCCTAATAAATAACAAAAGAAGTTCCACCATTTCAATATACGAGGTCCAAAAGGCAAATGTAGAACATTCTTCTTCTTTGGAGCATGGAAAACTAACTGGGGAAAATCTTTTTGGAGAAAATGCTTTAACTGATCATTCCTAAAAAACAAACATACATTGGTGTAAATATATAATCTTACCGATAATGAACATTTCAAATCAGAGCAGATAACAACTGAATAAGATTTTGAATCAAGGGGAGTTAACTGTCACAAGCAAAGCATCAGAAGCAGAATCCCACCTCAGAGAATACACATACTAATAGATTGTAGGCATTGTATGATTCAAACCAGGTAAGATAACAATTACAGGCAAAACATTGGTGGTAAATTATATTTACTAACCTGAATGTATAATTAATGTTAGCATCCACCAGCATAGCATTCAACTTATTTGACAACTTCCCAATACGAAATATCTCAGATTCATCCAATATCTTTTTCTGTATTACTTCTTCACAAAATTGCTGATAACACTTAGCAATCACTGGATCGAACAATTGTTGTCAATAATTAGGAAACGTGTAAAAGTTATATCTGTCAAGTTTTATTGTTATATGACATCCACATAATATCTTATTTATCATTTCATTGTTGAATATTGATTTGTAAACTAAGTTTAAGTTTTAATACCATCCTTAAAACCTACTAGACAAAATTTCAAGTAAAGAAACTTTGAGGACAAGAAGTGTTTATATGATTTTTATGATTTTTTTATGATAAGATAATACTGTTCAAAATTTTTTTTTTATCCTTACCATTATTTCAAAAACACTAAAAACTGTCCTTGTCCTTCAATATTAAAACAGAATACACTTACGGCTCTTTAAGTTCCTGCTTCTTTTTTTTTCTGTATACATTGAACATATTGGCGGTAACATGCTGCATGATACCAAACTTCAATTGCCACACAATCTTTATCTCTAATGCGCAAAAGTATTTTTTTCATCTTTCTTAAAAGTTGCTGCCTCTAACAAATTACCTAAAACAAATAAAAAAGGACCAATGACAGGCTTCTGAAGCTAATAATGTATTTTGCAGGAGAATCAAGGAAAATATGACCACTGTTCTATGCGTTGTATAAAAGAAAAGTACCATGACATTCTAACTCAGGTTGATTTCAGTGATCCAGTGATCTAATTGGTCCATCATTCAAATTGTAACCTAAGATTAATTTACCAGATATAATATTAATAAAAATCTGGATATTATCTTAGCAAATATATTGTGAAACAGGAGCTTGATCTTTGAATTTTGAGATGAAATTTCTATTTAAGGACTGATCTTTGGAACCACTTTCTTCTACTGATTGAAACTTGAACATAAATTATGATGCAAGTCTTATAAACCAATTTCAAAATAATTAGTGTCATTAATTTGCTATAAAGAACCATGAAAATATATAGGCCTATATTTTGTCATGGTTCTTTATGTTCTTTAAACCCAGACCCTTAAAATAACTGACAAAAAAGCAATTTTTTGGAAAAAAGTTTTTAGGTAGGCCTACTAATGTTACTTACCACCTGTTATGGTCTGTGCCTGCAACAACTTATCTCGAACTCTTTTCCTATCAGGACCTTTCACAAAAGACGTCTCCTTGTTACAAATAATGCAGACAGGTGGTAGAACGGAGCGTCTGGAAATAGTCGAACTTGACAACTTTCCATGGTGTGAACGGAGTTTCTTCGCTGGAGATTTCAGACGAGGAGGCAGCCTTTTTAGAACACCTTTTTTTCAGCAGATTTTATACGTATTTTGTCCGTGAAACGAATGTAACATGATGAATGATATCCAAAAGTTTTATTGTCACAATCCGAAAGCGCTTTGTCAAGAAATTCACTGTTCTTTTCTGCTAAAACCCTGTCTTTTCCGTGTAATTTCAACCACTGTTTAGAAAATTCTTTGAACGTGGACCACCGAGTTTCTGTAAATGCTTTGATTTCACCCTGGGTCACAGAATCAAAATGGAATATACACTTACGAGAGCCTTCCTTCTGCATGTTGAAAACTGTGGAGTTGTAAACAAGGAAAACATGGCGAACTGGTGACCTGGCGTGATCTCTGAACCTTTTGACCTACTTTAAGCCCTACGATTGGCCGATTGAATCACCTGATGTTATTGAACCAAATCACCGCGTAATTCAAAATACCATGCCATTACGTTAAATAATACGTCCAATTCTTCGACATTTCTTTCAATCGTTAAAGAGTTCAATCTATAAATAATTTTTGGTAATTTCCCATAAGTATCTGAGTGGATTTATGGACAGTTATAAATTTATTACTCACTCGGAGCGAATTCTTTGAAAGAAAGACTTTGTATGCGTAGGCTTATAGTCTAAAAGGAACTTGGAGGAAAAGAACTACGTAGATCTATTTTATATTGACTTGACTTGAACTGTGAGTATGCATTTTAATATAACGTTGATATAATAATACTAATTACTAATAGTCCGGATTCTATTTTACCACTTAATGCTAGGCCAAAATATTTTCTTTTTAGGCCTAGACTAATGAATTTTTTCGTAAGCAAATGTTAGGCTTCATAGGCTATAAATTCTTTTCATTTAGACTTAGGCCTAGACATATAAATTCAACAAAAGTAATTATGGTTAATTGAGATAGCCTAACTAGCGCAGTTAAATTGGTCTATTTTAACGTTAATCGAAAGATTTCCCGCTGGCGGCCATTTTTTTCAGACGTCGTGGTATCTTGCTTTTAACGGAAATACCAAAGTCAACCAATCAGACACGTGACGTTGCTATGTTAGCAAACCGTGACGTCACCATGTAAACAAAGCATCAGAAAATATCGCATCGTTATTACGTCCTTGTTAACTAAGTCCAGGGTAAGAGCTGAAAAATCAAGCTTTTCCCATAGTATCATGACCATCTATTGCAATCTATGGTCGGGCGTAATAATTTTAATGGACTCCAACTAGGTTCGGGTGTGTTATTTCTATGAGTATGACTTAAGAACGACGCCATAGTTTCGGATGGTTCCTCTTCACTTTGATAAGGTCATGGGCGGTCAAGGCCGCAAGCAGACGTTTTTTGCGTTTTTTTTTTTGTTGCTTGACGAAAAGGTGACTTTTTTTTTTTTTTGTTAGATAAAGTTGATGATGAACCAACAACCATTGATAATGATAAATGAAAAGACAACGATTGATGAATTGATGAAATACTTGATAAATGTTGGTGTATCCAAAGAAACTTGTGACATATTAAGTGGTGAGTTCAACCAAGAGCCAGTTTGATTTATTGCATTTGGCCTATCCTTAAACTTTCTGATTTGAATGTCTGTCTTTTAGTCTCATTTCAAGCGTTTTGTTTTAACATATTAAATGTGAAGTTTAAGTCACAGCAATATTCAAAATGAAAACGTGCATAGCGGATTGTTTTCATTTAAACCTATCGGCCAAGTGTATGGATGCACACGGATTCAGTAGGCCTAAGGTTTTATTTTCTTTTGTCATTATTGAAAATTGTGTGAATAAGAGTTGTTTTGAAATAATGTCCAGGTATGTTGAAATGAGGTTTCTACGTATTTTTGATGAATATTTTTTTAGTTATTGCCCCTGACTTTGATAAAATGTGTCAAAAATTGTTAGTTAACTCAATCAAGGTACAGATTTCATCAGATTTTTATTGAAACTTGGTGTGATCCTTTAGATTAATAAGATCTTGGTCAAGTTCGAATTTGAGGTAGTTTGCGATAAACAGTTTTTCAGTTACTGCCCTTGACTTTGATAAAAAGCGTCAAAAATTGTTTGTTAACACTATAGGCTACAGTTTTTATCCGATTTTGTTCCAGATCCAGTGTATTGACAATATTTACACAATATTGTGAGAGTAATCAACTGTGCAATACATGTTCTTGTATAAAAATTACCCTGCATGTTAGTCGCATATTGTTAAGGTCTGTTTATGTTCATTGCAGGTTGTTGACTAATGTTTATGATTTAACCATCTGTGAAGACCATGTTTAACTGCAGTTTGTGTCCTTTCTTTTGCAAATCAAAAGACACTTTCTTAAGACATTTGATAAGGAGACATAAACATACTCCTAATTTTATTATACACTGCAGTGCACCAGGATGTGGTGCATCATACAAAAATATAGGTTCATTCAAGATGCACTTGTTTCGTAAACATAATCAGGTGAATGATGATAATGTTGATGACATAGAACCTTATGATTTTCAAAGTGACGAGGAAATAATTGATCAAGACGGAAGAGATATTGATGAATTCCAAAGGAAAGTTATTGAAGCACAATTCATTCTTAAATTAAAATCACAGTATAATTTACCGCAAGTTGCAATAAATGAAATAGTGTCATGGACTAAAACTCAAATAACTGATAAATGTCAATCTACAAAACAAAAATTATTATCTGAAACTCAAGATGGTGTGCTAGACAATGTAGATATTGAGAACATTTTTGCTGTTAACTCTTTTAATGGTCTTGAAACAGAATGGATGCAAGAACATTTTTTTAAAACTGAATTAGGGTACATTAAACCGAAATCTATAAAATTGGGTGAATGTAATAAACAGAAAAAAATAAAAGGGAAGTTCAAATATGTAAGGACTGATGTTCTTGGATTCTACGTTCCATTTCAAGAACAATTACAAAATTTGCTATCAATGCCAGAAGTAAATGAATCCTTAAACAATAAAAAACATTCAGATATAGAATATGCTGATATATTTGATAGTAAATATTTTCAAAAAGAATATTTTAAAAGGAATCCAAATGCTTTATTATTCAGTGTATATTATTGTTACGATGTTACAACAGCAATCTAATGCTTGGGTAAAACCAATCTGGCTTCCAATTAATAACATCTAAAATATGACACCTTTTATTATCAAGCCCCGACATAGTACATACTAGTTTACACTGCACGTGGTGCGTAATAATACATTCATATATATTAGTCAGTGATGCGGTAAAGTCCGTTTCTCAATACCGCTTACGTAACATCTCCCTCCTTTTATAAGACATTGGAAAATAATAAACATTGGACATTCAAAATAAATCTGAGAGCTCTATACCTTAAAACTTACTAATACGAAACTTGTAGTATTCAATAATGATGACATTAACGATACCTTAATGGTTTCCTAACTATACGACCTGATCTGGTTCTGAATGGTTCATTTTGCTGTGGCACAATATTAGGAGCTCTAGGAGGTCTAAAAACAATATTCTCTTGAGGGACAGGCTGAGCATAGTTATTGTGTACATTATCATTGTTAGGCAAATCTAAGATGTCATCATCTACTGAATCATCATCAAAATTAATATCAGTTATCTTATCATTAACAACACGCAAATGACGTCTATTCCTACGAAACAGTCCTGTAGACGTCTTCACAATATAAGATCTAGGATTAGCAGTCTTTTGATAAACAACTGCAGGAGTTTGCCAATGTCTTTCATGATCCAACTTGACTAAGACTCTCATGATCCAACTTGACTAAGACTCTATCTCCCTCCTTTAAGAGGCTAAAATCACTATTTCTAGCATGTTTATTGTAGTTATGTTCGTATCTAGTTCTATGTTGCGTGTCATGTTGTTTCACGACAGTTAAATCTGGCCATGATGGATTTAAATTAGCAGGCAATGTTGGCAAAGTGGTACGCAACTGACGACCCATAAGGAGTTGGGCTGGGCTTGATTTTGTTGATTCCATAGGCGTTGCGCGATAATTTAAGAGAGCAATCATTGGATCTGATTGATTCAAAATGTTTTTGCAGTCCTGACCGCACGTTCTGCTTCCTCGTTAGCTTGAGGGTAATGGGGACTAGTAGTGATATGTGAGATACCATATTTTACACAAAAGTCACGAAAATCTTTTGAACTGTACTGAGGACCGTGTCCGAAACTAAACTTTCCGGAATACCGAATCTTGCAAATATCTCACAAAGTTTAGAAATCACATAACGACTAGTTGTGGATGTTAACTGAACAATCTCTAAGAACCTAGAAAAATAGTCAACCACTACCAAATATTGTGTATTCCTAAATGTAAACAAGTCTGTGGCAACTTTTTGCCAAGGTCGCTCAGGCAAATTACTCGGAATTAATGGTTCCTTTTGTTGACTAGGTTTATTCTGCAAACAATGAGAACAAGACAGCACTTTATTAGTAATATCAACAGTTATTTTAGGCCACCAACAAGACATGTTGGCTCGTTCGCGACACTTAGTTAATCCTAAATGTCCTCCATGTAATCGTTGCAATATTTCTGAGCGCATACTCGTAGGAATTATAATTCGACTTCCAAATGTTAATAATCCATTCACTACACTAATTTTATCTCGAACTGAGAAATAAGGTTTTATGTCCTGGCGAATATCGCGATCATATTGTGGCCATCCATATTGTGAGTATGCTAAAACAGTTTTCAAAGTTTCATCTTGATCTGTTAAACGTTTAATATTCTCTAATTGATTGTCAGTTACTGGCCATGTTGAAACAATGGAATTCACATATGAATCCACTTCACTCTCTAAATCACTAATTTCCGATTGTGGCAATGGACTTCGCGATAATGTATCGGATATAATTAGAGTTTTCCCTGGCCTATATTCGGCAATAGGCTTAAATCTCATCATTCGCATTAACAATCGTTGGCAACGAATAGGCACTTGATCTATATCCTTTCTATTTATTAGCGGCACTAATGGCTTATGGTCAGTTATAAGAATATAAGAATCTAATCCATATAAATAACGCGAAAATTTCTCACTGGCCCATACAGATGCAAGGCATTCCTTTTCAATTTGCGCGTAGCGTTTCTCTGCGTCTGTGAGAGTTCTAGAACAGAATGCTACGGGTTTCCAATCTAGATCATGTTTCTGCATCAATACACCTCCGATACCGTACTGACTAGCATCGGCACTGATTAACGTCGGTAAATTAACGTCAAATATTTTCAAAACTGGGGCACAAGTTATCATGTCCTTCACCTTGTCAAATGCCGCTTGTTGAGCCGGACCCCAAGACCATATCACATCTTTTCGTAATAGTTCATTAAGAGGTTGGAGTACTGTTGAAAGATTGGATAAATAAGCTCCAAGATAGTTTATCATTCCAAGAATGCGTTTTAATTCAGTCATACATGTTGGTTGTTCCAACTCTTTAATAGCTCGAACTTTGTATTCATGTGGCCTAATGCCTTCATTGTCAATAGTGTGACCTAACAAATCCATTGTAGTTTGTCGAAATAAACACTTTCTTTTATTCAATTTTAGTCCTGAATCCTTTATCCGTTCAAGAACTGCTGACAAATGACGATCATGTTCTTGAATTGTCTCTCCAAACACAAAGATATCATCCATATAAACTGATGAACCCTTTAATCCTTCTAAGAGTTCTGACATTTTTCTCATGAAAATCTCTGGTGCACTTGTGATTCCGAATGGCAATCTACGGAAACTATAACGACCATTCGGTGTAATAAATGTTGTCAGTTTACGACTCTCTAAGTCCAACGGAATTTGATGAAAACCTGAAGAAGCATCTAAACGGCTAAAATATTTATTGTTATTTCCTGACATTTTGCTTAAAATATCTTCCAAACTGGGCATTATATATCGTTCGCGCTTAACGGCTTTGTTGAGCTGTCTTAGATCAACACATACGCGAATACGACCGTCTTTTTTTACAACAGGAATGACTGGGGCGCACCAATCTGATGGTTCTGTCACCTTTTCAATGATTTCCTGTTCTACCATACGGTTTATTTCCTTGTTAAACTTTTCTATCAACGGTATTGGAATCCGTCTAGCTGTATGTACAGCAAATGGTACTGCGTCAATGATTATCAATCACAATTTTCACAGGGTCACCTTTAAGAAGACCTATATCTCCAAAGATAGTATTGTCTATTTCTAAACTATCACAGGTACTAGTATTTAACTTGATAAGTCCAAGATTTACAGCATCAGTTCGACCTAGCAGGCTATGAACAAAACTTCCTTGAAGAACGTAAATTCTTGTAGTTATATGTTTATCTTTAAACATAATGTCAGTCACAAAATATCCAATACAATTCAATGTACCACCTGGACTACGGAATGTCAATTTAGAATGCAATAAAGTTGGAAATGTACCAAGACTACGATAAGTTTTCTCTGAAATTACAGTGGCATCTGCACCTGAGTCTATTTTAAACTTGATTATCGTATTTTCTAAAGTCAGCTTCACATTCCATACTGGTTCACAATCTCCAACATTTTCTGAATAAATTGATCCAAGAAAGCAATCATTTTCGCTTGTCTGTTGATCAGTTTCATCTATGTCAACACTGTCATTATAATTTACAGTTAAAGGGAAGTAACTACTGTCATCATAATCCCTTGTGGTCTGAGTCAACTCACGAATATTCTTGGTCCTGCAACAAACTGCATAATGACCTACTTTTTGACACTTGCGGCATACTGAATTTTTAGCCTGGCAAAATTCCTGACGTCTATGTCGACGGTTACATTGATTACACTGTCTTCCAGTAAAGTTTTGTGTTCTCATATTATATGAGCTTTGTTGACGTTGAGCACGAAATTGAACTTTCTCGGTAGGATGCTTGGCACTATTTCTTCTGTTAATGAATTTCTGGAAAATGGCTTCTATCTCCCTTTTCATATTTTTATCGGTCAAATTCGACTCTTCAGCAATCGCACCGGATGCTGTTTTGTTTTGACTTTTCACCATTTCACTATTCCTTGCGATTTCGATCGCTCTTTCTAATGTCAATTGATTTTGCAATTGCAATTTCTGCGAAACAGTTTTGTCTAAGAGTCCAGCAACGAGCGTGTCTAAAATTCTTTCGTTCTTTGTATTTCCAAACTCACAGGTTTCGGCAAGTTCATATAATTTCCTGACGAACGATTCAACAGTTTCACCGTCATTCTGTTTATTTTTATTAAACTGGGCACGTAAAAACACAAGATTACGTCCTGGCAAGAAATAGTTCTCGAATTTATCTTTCACAACATCAAAGTCTTTTTTCTGATCATTATTTTCGAAAGTGAAACTAGAAAATATGTGCTCGGCTTCTGATCCAAGGCAGTAAATGAGGGCACTAACCTGTACGTCTCCCTCATCCTCGTTTAATTTTGAGGCTAATCTGTAGCGCATAAAGCGTTGTATCCAAGGACGCCAATTTGATGGGTCGGTAAAGTTGAACGGTTCTGGTGGTTCAAACTTGGGCATGATGGCGGCTACTTATTTCCACACCGATGCAAACTTCAAACTTGAATTTAATCAAAATACTTCACTGTCCTGCAATTTAATGCTTTACTTCTGACACCATGTTACGATGTTACAACAGCAATCTAATGCTTGGGTAAAACCAATCTGGCTTCCAATTAATAACATCTAAAATATGACACCTTTTATTATCAAGCCCCGACATAGTACATACTAGTTTACACTGCACGTGGTGCGTAATAATACATTCATATATATTAGTCAGTGATGCGGTAAAGTCCGTTTCTCAATACCGCTTACGTAACAATTATGACGATTTTGAAATCGTAAATCCAATTGGTTCACACAAAAAGAAGCACAAACTGTCAATTTTCTATTGGAATCTATTAAATTTGTTGCCCGAAGTACGCTTCAAGATACAGGCGACTCAGTTATTGGCCGTCACTAAAACAATTCATTTGAAAAAGTTTGGTATGTCGAAATTACTGCAAGACTTTGTTGAAAATATGAAACAGTTGCATGGTGGCAAAATTCTTAGTATCCGTCAGGGAAATTCAAGATATTTTGGAACTTTATATTTTGCTATTGGTGATACTCCAGCAGCACAATATCTAGGTGGATTTAAAGAGGGAGTTGGAATGGCAGAAAAACCATGCAGGACATGTGAAATTACACATGATGACTTAAATCACTCACGATTTGGAAATCAATTTAGACTTAGAGATCAAGTAGAACATAATGATCGATGTGATATAATACAGAATATTCGTGGTGAAACAAAAAGGTATTGGTCAAAGCGTTATGGTATTACACCAAGAAGCATACTTTGTGATATACCTGAGTTTGATGTAACAAAATGCATCTTGCATGATCCCATGCATGTTTTGTTAGAGGGGATAGTAAAGATGGAAATCCAACTAATGCTAACTACTTTTATTGACAAAAAACGCTACTTTTCATTAAATTATTTGAATAATGTAATTAGAAATTTTAACTATACTGATGAAGAATTAAAAGATAAACCACAAGAGATTGAAAGAAGAATCCTGGATAGAAAAAACACATTTCCAATGACAGCAGTTGAAACAAAGCATTTCATGATTCTTTTACCATTTATGATTGGTAGCCAGAAGAAGATAAGGTGTGGCTTAATTTTCTCCGTCCTATCCAGTTAACATTATTGATACTATCACCAATATCTTCTAGCGAGAGTGTAGATTCCCTGACTCAGCTCATAGCAGTACACAACCATAACTTCAAGGAACTTTTTCCAGATGTCGAATTCACACCAAAATTGCATTATCTTTGCCATTATCTTAGTTCTTAATTATTCAGAAGAAGAGTTGATTTTCGGGATTATAAAAAACATTTATGTTGCTAACCAAGCAAAATACTTTGAACTGGAAGAACTTTATATTAAACAATTTGTGCATCATCTCAATTGCTTTTCATGCTCAAAAACTTGCAAGCTTCGTGTTATTGCTGCAGTAGATAATAAGTACAAGTGGCCACAAAAATACCAGTATGTTGATGGAGTGATTCATGTTATGTTGCAGAATGTAGACTTTTCCTGGAATTATGTAGCTGTCTATGTAAATGACTGCTTCATTCAGCTTATGTTAAATATCATGGTTATTTATATCATTTTTAGCAAACGAAGTGGATGGATACAGTTTTTTCCATCTAAATGACCAGGATATGTATATGATGCTACCAGGAAAAGTGGGAGTGATAAGAAAGATTCTTACATTGAGAGACCAGCTGAGGACTGATGTGTTCATGGAAAATAAGAAAGAACAGTCAGAAATAATACAAATTGTAAGTCAAGCTGACAGTGGGCATATGTTACCTTTGCTGGCAAGCTTTATTTTATTTAATTTTGTTTTGTTTTGTATGTTCTCCAATGTTTCCAAGGAATGGCCTGGGCACCAATGGACCTTATAGGTTGTTATTTAGAAAGTAGAAGTGTTCTGATGACTTGGAAAACTACTAGTTTGTCTCGCAAGTCCTTAATTAACACTAAATAGAGGAGAATTTCCTTGTTAGTACCCTAAATTGTCATAATTTAGGATACTAAAGAGGAAATCCTCGTTGTAATTAGCCTAATTATGAGTTGAGTTGACCTGAGTTTGATGAACGTTAAACAACATTGATTTTAGTAAGAAGAATTTTGTATTTGTAGGTACAAGTAGAAAATAATAATAAACCCTCATCAGCTGAACCTGTAATATATATGAAACCAAATGATGAAGGTATTTTAGAAGTACAACATGTGGTAAAGGAAACAGACCTGACTGTAGAGGAAATGTCTAGTCACCAGTCTAAGAGTAGCAGCAATCTATCACCTGGACTCGTTGGCCAAAGTTGGAATGTAGACAAGTATATACCAACATATTCCGCTACTATTGCAAGAATGCTGGAAGAAGGACAGATTTACATGGAATGGGACAAATTTATAGAGTAAACTGCATACCATGTTCTACATGTAGGAAACTTTAATACAAGAGGTGCATACCAAGAGTTGGGGAGAGCCGTCCATTTAAAATGGCCTTGTATTGCGCATTCAGCTATGGCAGAACCATGGGTAGGTTATTCAATCAAATCAACTACAAAAAATCATTTGAGATAACTTTTCTAATATTTTTTCTAATTTCAGATCAGAAGAGAAGAAAATCATCCAACAGATCCAGATCCCAATTTCTCAATAAGATATTTGTTCCACCCTAGGCCTGTACATTTGGGAGATTCAATCCCTCCCTTCCCCGAAAACTAACATTGTCTTAAAGCTTAAGCCCAACAAAATCACCCTGTCCAACAAAAACAGACAGGCCGATGCCTAATACAGATTAGCTTTTAAACTATTATGAATCTATAGTGAAATTAGTAAAATTGTATGTCATAAATATTTCATTTTAGGGATTTTTTACTCGAAAACTATCTCAAATGAAATGAAATGTATTAAAGTGCATCAGCACCAAAACGGGCTATATAGCACTTGAATACGATTTAAAATAAAAATAAAAATTAAAACTAGAAAATCAATACATTAAAAATAAAAATTATCACAAAACCCCAAAAAGGGCAACAAAACAATGCTAAAAACTATATCACAGAATGGCTGTAACCCAATATGGGCTAAAAACAAAATAGCAAAAACAAAACTATAACACAAATATATTTTAAAATTTATAATACAGATTAGTCTGTTTTAAAAACGCGACAACCTTCTCATAAAGAGAAGGTTGCGCAAACAGATGGAACAAGGATCTAGCACGGTAGTGCTGAGATCTTATAGGTTTGAGATGCGTGCACTCAATCAGAATGTGTTTCACTGTCAGGCGAACCTGGCAATGCTCACAGACTGGTTGAGGCTCTCGCTTGAGCAGGTAACAGTTGGTAAGGTGAGTATGTCCAAGACGAGAGCGACACAAAACAACTTCATTTCTCCTGTTGGCACAATAAGAGGATGGCCAGTCCCCCAAAAGAGGCTTGATGGCATGAAGTTTGTTTGTATCTGCAGCATCCCATTTTTGCTGCCATCGTTGCAAAATAAATGTCCTTATCACCGACTTAAAGTCGGTGTAAGGCAAGGACAAGGTGGAGACAATGTCCTTTTTTGGCCCAGAGAGCTTGTAAATATCTCCGATTATTGGGTGCACAAGCTGGATGTTTTGAATAGCTTGTAATGCAGACAGAGAATCAGAATAGATAATACATTTTTTTATGGATAATGAGGACTGAAAGAACTCGAGTGCCTGTAATATGGCAACGAGTTCTGCAGTAGAAATAGAGGCTGCTGGTGGAAGAGATACAGACAGGACTTCGGATGGTGTCACTGTTGCAGCTGCCACCTTATCACTATCCTTGGACCCATCTGTATAGAAAGGAGCATAATCCCCATATTTAGCCCTTAATTCAAGAAATTTCGACTTGAAGACGATCGAGCTTGTCTGTGACTTCTTATTGCTTGATAGACTAAAGTCTATCTGAAATGGAGCAATTGACCAAGGTGGAATTGTGGTCATTATGAAGTCCGCAATACTGTCGTGGCTGATACCAGCCGCTGACAAAAGTGGTTGAATGCGGACTCCAAAAGAAGAAATTGCACGAGGCTTTGCCTCGTACAAATGCTCAAAATAAGGACTAAATACGGGGCGGTGAGCCGGATGGTATGGCAAAGATGCTATTTTAATAGCATACTGTAGTGAAAGTCTATCACGTCTGTCGTACAATGAGGGTTCGTTAGCCTCGACGTACAGACTTTCAACTGGAGTTGTGCGAAAAGCGCCTTAACTGATTCTAAGTCCTTGGTTGTGTATGGTATCAAGCTCTTTGAGATAGGATGGACGAGCTGAACCATACACCTGGCACCCATAATCGAGCTAGGATCGGACCAAAGCTCGATATAATCGGAGGAGAACCTTACGGTCAGCTCTCCAGTCAGTGTTGGATAAGACTCTCAGTATGTTGAGAGCTTTCAGACATTTTTTCTTGAGAATTTTAATGTGTGGACGGAAAGAAAGCTTGCTGTCAAATGTAAGACCAAGAAATTTGAATTCCTGTACTACAGGAACGACAGCATTGTCCAAACGTAGCACTGGGTCAAGGTGCAGACCTCTTCTTTTACAGAAATGCATGCAGACGGTCTTGGATTTCGAAAATCGAAATCCATTGTCAGTCGCCCATTGCTGTAGATTGTTTAAGCAAAGCTGCACCTGACGCTCGATCGTCTGCATGTTAGTAGAACTGTAACACATCTGAAATTTCATCAACATACAGAGAGCCATAAACCCCCCCGTCTAAGGCACGATGTGATGGAATTTATCTTGATGAAAAAAGGGTAACGGATAATATGCTACCCTGAGGAACTCCATTATCCTGAGGAAAAGGATCTGAGAAAATGGAGCCAAGTCGTATCTTAAACGTCCTATCATGTGGGAAAATTGGAGATAAATAATGGCAATCTTCCTCGAAGACCGAAGTCAGAGAGATCGCGAAGAATGCCATATCTCCAAGAAGTGTCATATGCCTTCTCCAAATAAAAAAATATGGCTACTAAATGGTGATTTTGGATGAAGGCGTCCCTGACGAACGATTCAAATCTAACGAGATGATCAAGAGTGCTCCTTTGGGACCGAAATCCACATTGCAGGTAAGTAAGTAGATTGTTGGACTCGAGGTGCCAAACGAGCCTTCTATTGATCATCCGTTCCATGGTTTTACATATGCAGCGGGGTCAATGCAATAGGGCGATAATTAGTAGGATTCGTAGGATCCTTACCGGGTTTTTAGGTATGGGAATAATAGTAGCAATCCTCCACGAAGGAGGAAAGACACCGTCATCCCAAATCTGGTTAAATATAAGAAAAATTTTTTTTTAATGTAGGGTAAGGAAGATGTTTGAGGATCTGATAATGAATATCGTCAGGCCTGTATCATGGGCCTGTTTTAAAGAATACTTCAGTTCAGATATTGTAAATTTTTCGTTATAATATTCCTCATTTTGAGATGTAAAATTTAACCTTTTCCTCTCTTCCCGGAGACGGACTCTCTGGAAAGCATCAGAGGAAAAGTTTGAGGATGAATTGAAAGAAAAATTACTTCCTAATGAATTAGCAATATCTGGAAGTGTGGTGAGCGTTGAACCATCTACTTCTAGATGGTTCACAGATATTGCGGATAGTCCGCCTGGCTTTGGCCCGTGCAATGCGAAAAGAGGCCACGTTGTCATCGGAAGGAGCACGTTCAAGCAATCGTAAAGCACGATTACGTTCTTTCAGTGCTGTCTTGCAGTCTTCATTAAACCATGGTTTATTAAATCGTTTTGGAGTTGCAGAGGTTTTACGAATCGCCTGACCCGATACATTTTGTAAGATGGTGGTAAATAGTTCCATCGGGTCTTCTGCTTCATCTAGATCATGTTGAGGAAAAGAAGAAATGCAAAGCGCCTCAAAGAGGGGCCAATTAGCTTTAGAGAGTTTCCATCTTTGTGGCCTGTCTACTGGTGAAGGACCATTATTCCGTAGAATTACAGGATAATGATCACTGTGGCAGAGATCATCATGGACACTCCAAGAAAAATCTTGGAACAAAGATGGTGAGCTAATTGTCAGATCTAGATGAGAAAAGGTTTTTGTTCTTGAGCAGAAATATGTGGGCGATTCGTCATTAAAGATAAAAAAGATCGTTGTCATAAATGAAGTCAGCTATTAATTTTCATCTGCTATTATCAACTGGACTACCCCAGAAAGAATGATGACCATTGAAATCTCCAAGCAATATGCAAGGAGAAGGAAGCTGGGTAAAAAAGGTTATCTAATTCTCTGGGGTTTAAAGTTGAGTTAGGTGGCAAATAGATGGAGCAGAGGGTAATAGGGGACGTGGAGTGTTACTCGCCGGCAATTACCTGCAGAGAAGAATTAAGTGTGATTTCGGACTGGGCAATGTTTCTATTGACAATAAAAGAAACACCACCCGAGACCTTATCCTCACCTGTGCCATAACGGTGGTAGGAAACAAAATGTTTAAATGGCACTAAATGTAAATCCGCTGGTTTTAGGAATGTCTCTTTGGGGACAAATAGCCAACGGATTATATTGTTGAATTAATATCTGAACTTCGTTAAGATTATGACTTAAACCTCCACAATTCCATTTTATAATATTATTTTTTGGATGCATCGTCAGGGTGGTTTAATTGGACTACGAGGGTTGCGGTAAGGGGGGTTGAGAACTTCCGCATCAACCTCGGAAGCCTCCATATCTATACTATCAGATATGGCAGACTTCAATAAATCCCTACCTCCCTTTTTGGAGGAGGATACATTTTTTTTTACCGGACTTGTCATTTTTAGAAATACTTTCGCTACTTTTTGCTCTGGACTGTTTACCAGTCCCCCTTTTTGGGTGAATGTCTTTAGATGGTATAATCGAACTACGATCATCAGCACTTGACTTCTCAATTTGAGGAGTCTGAGTAGCTGATGATGTAGATGCAGTTGTTTCTAGAACAGAAAGGTAACAAGGCTGGAGAAGGTAATGGTAATCGCTGCAGCCAAGAAACGTCAGTTTGGCATTCTACAGATTTTGTAGATTTCCTTCACCACATTAGCGAAAGTCTTTCCGGAAGGGGTAGATGGAGTTGCACCTTCTACAACCTTCCTCGCTTCGAGATATGATATTTTATTTTCTATCTTTACTTTATTAATTTTTTTTTCAATTTGCCACTTTGGGGCAGTCTTTGGAAAAGGCTGGGTGTTTTCCTTCGCAGTTGAAGCAGCATGCCCAGACTGTCCACAACGCGCACATCTAATCGAACTCTTACAAGTTCGAGTTCCATGCCCGAAGCGTTGACAGTTGTAACACCTGAGAGGGTTTGGAATGTTTGTGAGAAACTTTTATGTTAAGGTAGCCCACTTTAATTTCAGATAGTAAATTAGGTTGGTTGAATGAAAGAATGAAAGTGTTCGTTGAAATTAATTGGCCGTCACGACGGATGGATATTCTATCGACGTTCGTGACGCCAATATCTTTCAATTCTTCCTTCATTTCATCAGCTGAACATCCATTGAGGTCTGGATGTCGAATGACCCCCTTTTGATGAGTTCAGCGAGAAATGTGGCGATACTTTTATAGGTATGGTCGCTAAAATAGAAGATTTTAACAATAGCTCTGAGTGGATTCTGCGAGAGCATTTTAACCCAAAAAAGAGCCACTGCGTAGTTTCTTAATAGATTTTGGCTCACCCGGCAAGGCCAGTCAAACCCTTAGCAATAGCGAAAGGAGATAAAGATGATAAAGGGGTTTTTCAGGGTTAGAACTATCAATGACAAGAAACCGAGGCCATGATTCGTCTGAAATATACGAATCAGTAAATTCGGCCTCAGTCAACCGGCGTTTTTCGCTCGTTTATGTTTTTTTTATTTTGTGTAACCATGAAAAAATGTAGAGGATTCATCTCCCGAGACCCCCGACCACGACCTCCGCGCAGGCTCGGTGCGGGACTCCAGCGCCCCGCGCCCTAGGGGTAATCGGGAGATATACTCAGATAAAAAAGGGGAAAAAAAGTTCTGGATGGAGCAAATAAATTCCGAACTTTTATTTTATTTTACCCAATTGACCCAAGCCGCTGCTTCTGAGTCGGTGAAATGAATTGGAGGATAAGGGAATAATCTATGATTAGAAAAGTTTTATCTGTTCTGACCACCGACTCATAAGCTCAAAGCGACAAGCCGATTGACCAGTGTGGGCCACACTGGCCACCTGTCTAGGAATCCCCTGGCCCAAAATGATGTATTGGGAGGTATGTTACCCTCAACCACCAGGAGTCCATTCAAAACCGACACAGGTCGCACCTCACGGCAAACGAGGAGCCCCCCAATTTAGTCGCCTTTTTTCGACACGCAATGGGGGACGGTGAACCTATTCTTAACCCCGGTCCACTGGGGGGGGGGGGGGGAAATATCTCAAAAAAATTCGAAATATTAGATGGAAATGGAATATGAGAGGCAAGTCAGATGAAGCAGTATCTAAAAAGAAAAAAGTTGTTCATGTATCTGCAGACTTTGTTGAAGTTTATGGTAATTTTGTTATGTTTTTTTTTTTCATAGGCTGACATGAATATGTGGTTGTATATTGTTGTCGCGTCTGTCTGTCATGAAATTTTTGGGGCGAACACTAAGATTGATAATAACAATTTTCCAATTGCATGCATCGATTTTTTCAGTTATTGACTTGGGTTGATAAAATTGCTTGTGGGGACCTAAGAGCCTACAATTTTCAATGCATTTTTGATGAAACTTGCTGTGAGTGTTAATATTGATAACATCCTAGCCATGTTGGGAAATAGCAGGGCATGGTGACCTTAGGACAGTTTAATATTGCTATATTAGTCATTGGTCACTGTTTTAATTTTTTTAAAATCAATTGTTTCTAAAAAATCTTACCCGAAAGCTCTCAGATGAAAACCAGATGAGGCAAAGAAAGTATTAATCCAAGAATGTTCAAAGCCAACTAAAGAGCAAGACAAGGCAGCCATGTACGTAGCTCAACGTCGAACTTCTAAAGAGATTCGAGCCTTTATTACTGGTAATTTACTTGAGTGTAAAGGACATATTTGCCAAGTTTCCAAACTTGGGGAAGAGTATATTTGTAAGTAACATTTTGTGACCATTTTTTTTATCACTACAGTGCATAATTGAAAAAAAAAAAACGAAATGCTGTATATCAAGAAATCAGCTTATTAAAGAAGGGGATCAGTGCCAAAAGGGTTTTTTCCCAAGTAGAGTTTCCATCTTTGTGGCCTGTCTACTGGTGAAGGACCATTATTCCGTAGAATTACAGGATAATGATCACTGTGGCAGAGATCATCATGGACACTCCAAGAAAAATCTTGGAACAAAGATGGTGAGCTAATTGTCAGATCTAGATGAGAAAAGGTTTTTGTTCTTGAGCAGAAATATGTAGGCGATTCGTCATTAAAGATACAAAGATCGTTGTCATAAATGAAGTCAGCTATTAATTTTCATCTGCTATTATCAACTGGACTACCCCAGAAAGAATGATGACCATTGAAATCTCCAAGCAATATGCAAGGAGAAGGAAGCTGGGTAACAAGGTTATCTAATTCTCTGGGGTTTAAAGTTGAGTTAGGTGGCAAATAGATGGAGCAGAGGGTAATAGGCACGTGGAGTGTTACTCGCACGGCAATTACCTGCAGAGAAGAATTAAGTGTGATTTCGGACTGGGCAATGTTTCTATTGACAATAATAGAAACACCACCCGAGACCTTATCCTCACCTGTGCCATAACGGTGGTAGGAAACAAAATGTTTAAATGGCACTAAATGTAAATCCGCTGGTTTGAGGAATGTCTCTTGGAGACAAATAGCCAACGGATTATATTGTTGAATTAATATCTGAACTTCGTTAAGATTATGACTTAAACCTCCACAATTCCATTTTATAATATTATTTTTTGGATGCATCGTCAGGGTGGTTTAATTGGACTACGAGGGTTGCGGTAAGGGGGGTTGAGAACTTCCGCATCAACCTCGGAAGCCTCCATATCTATACTATCAGATATGGCAGACTTCAATAAATCCCTACCTCCCTTTTTGGAGGAGGATACATTTTTTTTACCGGACTTGTCATTTTTAGAAAGACTTTCGCTACTTTTAGCTCTGGACTGTTTACCAGTCCCTTTTGGCTGAATGTCTTTAGATGCTGTAATCGAACTACGATCATCAGCACTTGACTTCTCAATTTGAGGAGTCTGAGTAGCTGATGATGTAGATGCAGTTGTTTCTAGAACAGATGGTAACAAGGCTGGAGAAGGTAATGGTAATCGCTGCAGCCAAGAAACGTCAGTTTGGCATTCTACAGATTTTGTAGATGCCTTCACCACATTAGCGAAAGTCTTTCCGGAAGGGGTAGATGGAGTTGCACCTTCTACAACCTTCCTCGCTTCGAGATATGATATTTTATTTTCTATCTTTACTTTATTAATTTTTTTTTCAATTTGCCACTTGGGACAGTCTTTGGAAAAGGCTGGGTGTTTTCCTTCGCAGTTGAAGCAGCATGCCCAGACTGTCCACAACGCGCACATCTAATCGAACTCTTACAAGTTCGAGTTCCATGCCCGAAGCGTTGACAGTTGTAACACCTGAGAGGGTTTGGAATGTAGTGAGAAACTTTGATGTTAAGGTAGCCCACTTTAATTTCAGATAGTAAATTAGGTTGGTTGAATGAAAGAATGAAAGTGTTCGTTGAAATTAATTGGCCGTCACGACGGATGGATATTCTATCGACGTTCGTGACGCCAATATCTTTCAATTCTTCCTTCATTTCATCAGCTGAACATCCATTGAGGTCTGGATGTCGAATGACCCCTTTAGATGAGTTCAGCGAGAAATGTGGCGATACTTTTATAGGTATGGTCGCTAACATAGAAGATTTTAACAATAGCTCTGAGTGGATTCTGCGAGAGCATTCAACCAACAAAGAGCCACTGTGTAGTTTCTTAATAGATTTTGGCTCACTGGCAAGGCCAGTCAAACCCTTAGCAATAGCGAAAGGAGATAAAGATGATAAAGGTTTCTCAGGGTTAGAACTATCAATGACAAGAAACCGAGGCCATGATTCGTCTGAAATATACGAATCAGTAAATTCGGCCTCAGTCAACCGGCGTTTACGCTCGTTTATGTTTTTTTTATTTTGTGTAACCATGAAAAAATGTAGAGGATTCATCTCCCGAGACCCCCGACCACGACCTCCGCGCAGGCTCGGTGCGGGACTCCAGCGCCTGCGCCCTAGGGGTAATCGGGAGATATACTCAGATAAAAAAGGGAATAAAAGTTCTGGATGGAGCAAATAAATTCCGAACTTTTATTTTATTTTACCCAATTGACCCAAGCCGCTGCTTCTGAGTCGGTGAAATGAATTGGAGGATAAGGGAATAATCTATGATTAGAAAAGTTTTATCTGTTCTGACCACCGACTCATAAGCTCAAAGCGACAAGCCGATTGACCAGTGTGGGCCACACTGGCCACCTGTCTAGGAATCCCCTGGCCCAAAGTGATGTATTGGGAGGTATGTTACCCTCAACCACCAGGAGTCCATTCAAAACCGACACAGGTCGCACCTCACGGCAAACGAGGAGCCCCAATTCAGTCGCCTTTTACGACACGCAATGGGGGACGGTGAACCTATTCTTAACCCCGGTCCACTGGGGGGGGGGGGAACTATCTCAAAAAGTTCGAAATATTAGATGGAAATGGAATATGAGAGGCAAGTCAGATGAAGCAGTATCTAAAAAGAAAAAAGTTGTTCATGTATCTGCAGACTTTGTTGAAGTTGATGGTAATTTTGTTATGTTTTTATTTTCATAGGCTGACATGAATATGTGGTTGTATATTGTTGTCGCGTCTGTCTGTCATGAAATTTGGTGCGAACACTAAGATTGATAATAACAATTTTCCAATTGCATGCATCGATTTTTCAGTTATTGACTTGGCTTGATAAAATTGCTTGTGGGGACCTAAGAGCCTACAATTTTCAATGCATTCTGATGAAACTTGCTGTGAGTGTTAATATTGATAACATCCTAGCCATGTTGGGAAATAGCAGGGCATGGTGACCTTAGGACAGTTTAATATTGCTATATTAGTCATTGGTCACTGTTTTAATTTTTCAAAATCAATTGTTTCTAAAAATCTTACAGAAAGCTCTCAGATGAAGCCAGATGAGGCAAAGAAAGTATTAATCCAAGAATGTTCAAAGCCAACTAAAGAGCAAGACAAGGCAGCCATGTACGTAGCTCAACGTCGAACTTCTAAAGAGATTCGAGCCTTTATTACTGGTAATGACTTGAGTGTAAAGGACATATTTGCCAAGTTTCCAATCTTGGGGAAGAGTATATTTGTAAGTAACATTTTGTGACCATTTTTTCATCACTACAGTGCATAATTGAAAAAAAAAAACGAAATGCTGTATATCAAGAAATCAGCTTATTAAAGAAGGGGATCAGTGCCAAAGGTTTTTGCTAAGTAGACATGTCTAATTCACTTATGCTATGTATGGCTCAAATAGAAGTTGAAGTGTCCTCGATATACACAAAAAGCTAGAAAATCTCTTTACCAATCCTTCAACAATTTTGATTCCTTTGAATAATTGACTGCAAAAAAGGGTAGGGTTGCAACACAAAATTAATGCTTTAGAAAAGAAATTAATCAATATGATAAACTGTGTTTGATAAGATACAAATGTCATTTGTTGTATATTTTTTAGATTGAAAAGGAATATTTCCTCATAAATGATGGTGTTAAAAGGGAGCAGATGATGACAAATTTTGAAGATCTTCTTAAAGTCCTGAATCAAATACTTATACATAATACCAAAGAGGTAAAAAAAATACATAGTTTTCACTCTAGTTTTTATGGTAAAAATTGATGTAAGCAATTATATACTATTATTGATTTGGGTCAGTCTTCTTTTTTGGTCTAGGTATAGTTATCACATATTATGGATTATTATTAACATCGTTGAATCGATGTATCGCGATATGACATGCCACAATACGCGTATCGTATCGCGAGGTCGAGTATCGATACTTGACGATACAGGGCATTCCATAAAAAGTGGGTAATATTTTATTTACTAGTCGGTGAATGCAAGCTTATCCCATCATAAATTCATTTCACGGACTTCTCTGAAATACATTGTTTTCAAAAAATTTGATTTGACATTTAAGTTTGAAATTACTAGTTTAAAACATTCTGTTACCTAAAAATATAAGTGTTAAAATTCTGAAATAATGAAACCTAGGAGAAAAAGTGTTAGTTTTTATCTATTACTCCATATCGCGATACGTATTGTATCGTGACCCTTGTATCGCGATACGTGTCGTATCGTGGCATGACTGGCAATACCCAGCACTAAACATACAATAATTACTTTCAGAATACAGAAATGACTGACAAAGAAGTTATTGATTGCATGGAGCTTGCAGAGTTAGAAGTTAAATATAATGCAAAAAACAAGACAATTCAGCCTCTAATAACAAAATGCATGGTAAGCTTGTTTATATTTATTAAATTTTCAATTAATTTGTAAAACAGAAATTTGTCAAGATAATACGAGGGTGGTTCATAGCCTGACCCAGAAGGACTTATGTCACACTGATGAAACTTGACATGCATTAAATTCAATCCTTTCTGACACTAACAGCATAGTTTATTTTCAGATTTACTGATGCCCTTGATAAAATGAGAATTTATTAGGAAAGTGGGCATATCTTGCTCGGCAACCACTTTAACTTTTTAACAATTTAATATATTTTCTTCTTCAGTCTAGAAATGTTAACCTAACAACTAAAAAGTCAGAAGCCCCTAGATTAATGGTGGTTGAAAGTGATAGCAAATATATCAACAACTGTTATATCATAGGAGAAGGAGTGGATGTGGAGGTTGGATTAAACATAAAGGATGCAATACTGAGGCTTATCTTCTACTACTATGTTTGGGATCTCTCGTATCCGAAACAATATCAACTATTGGGACTTCTTCAACACTATGTTTTGACAGACAAAAAGAACAAATTCCATTTGAGTGCAAACTTTATTAAGTTTTCGAAACAAATAGATGCAGTGACTATGCAGAAAAACACTTCTAATTTATTATAAGTTTCATAATTTCAGTCAGTTTGAAGTTGACTATTTTTTATGACCTTTTTTGGAGTAATTAATCTTAACTTAGTATAATTGCATCAAAATTTGCTTGTAGGGACAATAAAAGGTACAATTTTCACTGCATTTTGATGAAACATGGTGGGAGCATTGTTATTGATAACATTACAGTCAGTTTGAAGTTGACTTATTCTTAATACCTTTAATTATTTAATTTATATTGTATAAATGTATATTGTCGTCGTCCCCCTTGTCCGTAGGTCTGTCGGTCCGTCAACATTTGTTGTAGACACTATAGAAGCTACAATTTTCTATGGATTTTAATGAAACTTGGTATGAGAATTGGTATTGATAAGACGACGGTCAAGTTCGATTTGGACGATTATTGCCCCTGCCTCGATATTTGTTGTAGACACAATAGAAGCTACAATTTTCAATGGATTTTGATGAAACTTATTGTGAGCATTGGAATTGATAAGACAGCAGTCAAGTTCGATTTTGAAGATTTTTCGATGAAAGGTTTTTGAGTTATTGCCCTTGACTTATTTACATCGCGTCAAAATTTATTTACTAAAATTTACTAAAATTTTCAATGGATTTGAATGAAACTTGCTATGACCATTGGAATTGATAAGGCTGTGGTCAGGTTCGAATTTGATGATTTTTCGATGAATAGTTTATGGGTAATTGCCCTTGCCCTAAGTTAAATTGAGTAAAATTTCATTTTCTGTAGACATTATAGAAGCTACAATTTTAGTAAAATTGCGTCAAAATTCTATTGTGGTTGCAATAAGAAGCTTTAATTTTGAAAAGATTTTGATGGAACTGAGTATAAGCATCAGAATTGATAAGATATTAGTCAAGTTTGAATTTCCGACTTTTTTTAACGAATGTTTTTTTAGTTATTGCCCTTGACTTAGTATTGAAATAGATAAGATGGTGGTCGAGTTTTAATTTGACAATTTTCCATGAACAGTTTTCGAGTTTTTGACCCTGACCTATATATTCAATCAGTGAATGTTTTTTGAGTTATTGCTCAATTTATTTTTCAAATTCAATGCTGCCAGTGGGCGTATGTTACCTTGCCTGGCAAGCTATCTTATCATGTGTTATCTTTTTTTACCCCTTTTTTGTTAAATTTGAATTATACATGTATATATGAAGTTTATGTTTTAACCTTTTGAAGTTTGATTATATTATATTTTCATGTTACTGGCATATACAATTTTTAATAAAATATATGTAATATTAATCTGTTAACTATCGTAATCAGTCAACTCAAGTGACAATGAAATAGTTTACATCATTCTTTCAGTTGGCTGAGAGCAAAAGCAAACTAACAAAAATATCAGATAGTGTTTTGTTCAAAGATTATTGAAACTGTTTTGCATTTACAATCACTGTCATACAAAAAATACAATGTTTACCTTTTAAACACATAAAAGCTAAACATGTCAACAGTCTAAGCACCTCAAAGCTTAACATGTTGAGGATGTAAACACTTTCCTAAGCATGTTTAGATATTAAACATGATTAGCGCCTAAACATGTAACCAATTCATTAACATGAAATGTGCTTAGAAAAGTGTTTAGGCCCTAAACACAATATTTACAGTGTAAATATATGTTCATCTTTTGGACTTATCAGGGTTCATGATTAAAGAATATAATCTTTATGTAGCACGATGTATGCATTAAACTAAGTAATTATTGAGGGAAAAAAAACACTTCTAAGTGCGTTTCAAAATAACTTAGTTTAATATTGTTACTTAGTTTTATGTATTAATTGGATTTATTGTAATGTATTGTCATATAGTTTTGGCACAATGAACAAAGGCTTATTTTGAGTTATCTTAAGTTAAAATTTGAATATTTTAGTTATCCTAATAGATGTAGACCTTTGCATTTTGGGAGATTGATTGATTGGAAACATTGTGATTTAAAATATTATGAAAGTTTTATTGCCAATCCGGAATATTTGA
This sequence comes from Nipponacmea schrenckii, assembly GCA_030562195.1. Lineage (NCBI taxonomy): Eukaryota > Metazoa > Mollusca > Gastropoda > Lottiidae > Nipponacmea > Nipponacmea schrenckii. The sequence goes on from CM060199.1 coordinate 26,369,394, forward strand.
TAATGCAATAAGTGAACAGATATTGTAGTGTGGTCAAATAGTAATGTGGTTAAGTCTGTTGGACTTAATAATGTGCCATCTCGATACAAACCGATGTATTTATTAACTAAACGCCTTTCAGAATTATTGCATGGATTTATCAGATTATAGAGGAATTCTGTCGTGAAGTCCCTACACAATCTCCACTGATGAAAAGTTCATTTTGGCCAAGAGATTGTATGCCTTGAAACATCCGTGCTTGACCGTCCAAAATAGTCCCTCTGAGATATAAATTTCAAGTAGATATATTCGTTTACGCCTTCTGTTAATAAAAAAAAATGCAGCTGAAGCCTTTATTACAAAAAGTATTTGTTACTTCGCGTTTTATTTAACTGAATCTTGGAACTATAAAATATTGCCCTTGTTTTAAAAAGATTCCCTTAGACCAAGATTGGGTCGTTGAATAATAGAATGCGGTTATCGTGTTTGATCTTCGTTCTGAAATATTAAAAAGCCCAACTTCTAACCATTTAATATGAATTTTATCACCCGGCTCATTTTACCAGGAATTTACCTTATCATATTTCAAAGAAAAGGCTGGTATTTTTTCTTAATTTTTCCGTATTTGTCCGTCCATTCATTACCGAAGTAATTTACTGAAATTATCATTTTCATTTATTTCAGTGTGTACATATATCTTTTTATATAAAACTTGTAACGAATGAGCATAGATGTAGATATCTATTAGTTGGAATACATTTATTGGTCAAATTTTGTACCTTAATTTGATTCTTTTAAATGCATTTAGTAAGTCTTAATTGTCAATGGTTCATTCAAAAATGTAGGAATGCAAAAAGTAGGTAAAACTGATTTAATTTAGTTACTGCTTTCCAACTAATATATTTCATAATTATTTCTAAATTAATGATATTCCATTTATTTCCAGCTGTATACGACCATAATGTTACCTTTTATTTATTGACAGTTGCTGTTCTGATTTTATTCCTTGCAGATCATGATTACTAGATTACCAGACTGAACAATGCGTTCGGATTATATTTCAGCTGGTTTAAAATAAGGTCTTTTAACCTCTTGTTTGCATTTTTTTTCTAGGGGTAATTAACGGTTTTCTTAATTTGTATTCTGGGTATTGGCCTATTAAACTTTTTTGTTTAATCCAGATAAGTAAAACCAGACATTTCTCTTTTCGTTCCTGTATTAATATGATTTTTTTTTTTTTTTTGCTTTCAGGCTATTAACCTCCGAAGAAGATCCAAATTTGGTGTGAGCTCCCGAATTTACATATAGCCGAACAAGCTCAATTCAGTAGATTGGTACTCTATTGTCTCAAGAACAGCTATTCGGTGGATACAGGAGGATCCATTGAATTAAGGGTTTACGCCTCCAAAAATTCAGTGAAAGTAAGGCGGTTCACTGTCTTAAGAGATATACGCACCAAAATTCCGTTAATATTAAGGCCATTCAATGTCTCAAGAGTGAAGGCCTAAAAAATTCAGTGGAAAGTAAGGCGGTTCACTGTCTTAAGAGATATACGCACCAAAATTCCGTTAATATTAAGGCCATTCACTGTCTCAAGTGTGAAGGCCTAAAAGAATCAGTGGAAAGTAAGGCGGTTCACTGTCTTAAGAGATATACGCACCAAAATTCCGTTAATATTAAGGCCATTCACTGTCTCAAGAGTAAAGGCCTAAAAAATTCAGTGGATAAAAAGGCGGTTCACTGCCTTAAGGAAAAGGACGCCTAAATAAATTCAGTTGATAATAAGGCGGTTCACTGTCTTAAGGAATAGGACGCCTAAATAAATTCAGTGGATAATAAGGCGGTTCACTGTCTTAAGGAATAGGACGCCAAAATAAATTAAGTGGATAATAAGGCGGTTCACTGTCTTTAGGAAAAGGACGCCTAAATAAATTCAGTGGATAATAAGGCGGTTCACTGTCACAGATAAGGACGCCTCAGAGTAAATAGTTACACTAACAGATATAACAAAGAGTAAATAACGGTTAAACTAAAGGGTAATTGATAGAGTACTGATAAGATCACCTAGAAATATATACTGATAAGATCACCTAGAAATATATACTGATAAGATAAACTAGAAATATATACTGATAAGATCACATAGATAGAAAAAAGTTCGCCATGGGTCGACCTAAAAAATGTAAGGCATCTAAATTGGCAAATTTCGTAAAAAAAGAGCAAAAATGAGGAAGTTGAAAAGATAGATATTCTTTCTTCAAATAAAAAGACCTTTTCAAATAAAAAGATCTTGCAAGAATTGGAAAATGAAACTCCATCTAAAATTGTGATTGCCAAAAAAAGTAAAGACCAAATAAAACCCGGACAAAAAATTGTCTCTGAAATTTTTGAAAATAATGAAGATATTCCTTATAACATAAACAAAAGTAATTCTTTAGGGAATTTGGAAATTGCACCTCCCCTTTATCAAAATAAAAGACCAGTTCTTATCGATTATGAAAGTACAAAATTAACCATAAAAAACATCTCTTTAAGTGGGAGCCGAAATCAGGGCGACAGAAATAGATTTATGTTAAATGCTGGGAAGCAGTGTGTACCGAATTCGTTAGTAGCTATTGTTTACTTTAAGGTTCTTGATGTACAACTATGGAAATCCTCTACTTTAGAGAAGAATTCTAGATTTAGGCCATGAATATTATTCATATCTGCAAAATCTATCAAATATAAAACATCCGTATATTTTCATAAATGAACTTTTAGAAACTATAGAAATAGAAAATAAATCGTTTCACTTAGAAATAAGTAACGAAACGAACCACAATTTGGGTTAATCGGTTCATGTGACAATTTTGGCCTCTCTATGTATGAAGCACTTGACATTTGTTTGAGTAGTTATGAAGCGTGCTTTGTGACATTTAATTTGAACACATTTGCAGTGATAAAAAACGATAATCGTTATTTTGTTTTTGATTCTCATTCTAGAAACCAGCTTGGGATGATGATACCAGATGGTACAAGTATTTTGGTACAATATGGTAATGTAACAGAAGGTTATATAAACATTGTTTGAATTTAAGTAAGTCGATGAACTGTAAAAACAATGAACAGTTTGAAATTACAGGTATCCAGGTAAATATATACGAAGGGAATAATGAGGTGATTTATGAAAAGTCCATTGCAAATGAGTGCATTTCTGTTACTGATGACATTGGTTCAAACGAACGTATGTCTGATCCTAGAGCTGATGAAGATGTACATATTTCATTTGTTGAAGATGCCAATTTTCTGTTCAAACCTCTACAAAAGGCGTATATGTCAGATGATTTATTTAGTTCAGGACAATCGTATTCCCAGAAATGAACCAAGCGTTTGTAAATTGACTATACCTACGGAATATGTAACAATTAAAGGTGACGGAAATTGCTTCTTTCGATCATTATCATATGCTTTGACCTTAAGTGAAAAATTTCATCACAAAGTACGTTTGTCTGTTGTACACCATATGAAATCATATGCTCAAATTTTCACAACCTTTTTAGAACAAAATTACTAGTCTATTGATGGATTATATTAAACGTTCTAAAATGAGAATATCCGGAACATGGAGCACTGAGATTGAAATATATGCTGCAGCTCATTTGTTTCAAGTTAATATCTATATGTCTTCTAATAACAGATGGTTACGATTTCCTATTTTGCAGATGAGTGAAAATAACATAACAGAGGGGATATATTTGAACCATAAGAATGGTAATCATTACGAAATAGTAATGTCAGAAGAGTTCAGGTAAATGAGAATCAAAATGTAAGTGAAAAAACTCAAAATTGAAAATCTGTCAAAATGGAAGAGTCAAAACCAAAGAAACGCAAAAGAGGTCACAATTGGAGTTTTAATAGAAACCGAAGGCGATATTCACATGAGCAGTCTGAAAAGAAAAAAAATTACTCCAGGATACTTTTAAAAAACCTAAAGACTATAAGACCGAAATTAAATCTAAGAGAGACAAAATTAAATACAATAACAAAAAGAAAATCGCATATGAAAAATTTATAAGATTTCGTTTAAGCTTAAAATATGAATCAACAGTTTTGAAAGAGAAGTATGATTCTGAATTAAGAATGAAATTAAAACAGAGATATATAAACGAACTAGGAAATAAATTAAAAACTAAATATCTGAAACAGAAAAGTATTTTGAAATTCAAAATTGATAAAAGATATAGAAATAGAATCAAATTGAAAGAATCAATTAAAAAGAGACGAGAATCAAAGAAAAAATTAATGAATAATGTTGATAAAGCTTTGGCTCAGTTTAAGAAAGACACCTCGGAAGGCCCAATTTTTGTATGTTGTGTTTGAAATAGACTACTTTTTAAAAATCAAGTCAAAGAATGTCAAGAGGCACTTAATGAAAAGAAAAGCAAAAAAGTTGAAAGGGTGGCAAAGAGATGTATAACTAAAACTTATTATCATCTTTATGGATTTGTTTCACATGTAATAAAAAAATTCTTCAAGGTAATATGCCAGCCGAATCAGTTAATAATATGAATCCAGGTCCAATACCAAATGAGATAAATTGTTTGAATAATTTAGAAAAACATTTAATATAAAAAAATATAGTCTTTTTAAAATTAGTTAAAGTCTCCCCTCAAAACGATAGGAAAATAGTTGGTGAGGCGATTTGTGTACCAAGTAATTTAACTGAAATGTCAAATGTTTTATCGAGGTGTCAAAGTGACGATGAATTGATACGTGTGAAACTTAAGAAAAGTCTATCAAACAAAGGGCATTACGAATTTCAAAGGATCACAAAAAATAATGTTAGAAATGCACTGAACTATTTCCAATTACACAATAAACATTATCATGATGTAATTTTAAACCAAGATTGGGTAAATGAACAGGATGAATTAGATAATCATCCAATAGTTGAAGAAAATAAATCGGATACATCTAACAAAAGCGAAAACAATGATAGTGATTTAGATGAATTAGATGAAAATATAGCCAAGTATTTGTGACACACTAGGAAATTCATGTCTTCAACCTGTTGATGTTTCATCAAATATTTTGAATAATTCTAACAAGATTTTTTCTATTTCCCCAGGTGAAAATAACAGACCTGTTCGAGTTCTCATGGATAAATCAAACGAAGCTTGTTCATTTCCATATTTGTTCCCTACTGGTAAGAATACATATTCTGAAAATAGAGAAGTAAGAATAACTCTAGGTAAATATTTAAAGAACAGATTGATGTCCGCCGATACTCGCTTTGCATCATGTACAGAATATTTATTCTATGCCCAATATATCTATGAATTGCAGCAAATATTATCAGGTATACCCATTGCTCTTAGACAAGGCCGAATGGGTGGAAATATGATAACCGCGGCTATGTTGACACAAGATGAACCACTGCAAAACATTCTTCGTTCAGACACGGGGTACGCTTTTATGAAAAATTGTAGAGGTAGTCCAGCATTTTGGCAAGCAACCCAGAAAGACCTCTTTGCAATGATCCGACAACTTGGTACTCCAACTTCTTGAGTACTGTTTTACTTCAACAAGGGTCGAATATTAAAGTGAGCTATTTAAATTGGATCCAGAAACATGAACTTTTAAGACCAAATCATGTCACAATCGCTAGACTATTTGACCAGAGATTCAGAGATTTGTTTTAAAGGAAATTTCTGTTATCTCCATCAAATCCTATAGGCAAAGTTACGGACTGGTTTTTAAGATCCGAAATCCAAGCTCGAGGCGCTATACATATCCACGGAATCGTATACATTTTAGACATTCCAAAATTAGATGTTGACTTAGACGAAAAAGTTGTCGAATTTATTGACAAATATATATCGTGTGAACTCCGAGATGAAAACATAGATCCTGAATTACACGAAATTGTTTCAAATGTGCAAAAACATAGTTCAAAACATTCGAAATCTTGTCGGAAAAACAAGAAGGTGTGTCGATTTAATTTTCCAAAGCCTCCGTCTAACAGAACGTTTATTTGTCGACCTATAGAAAGCAACAATACTACTGATAGTGCTGAAAATGATAATGAAAATGTACAAGGTTCTTGTGAAAATAGTAAGGTGAATAACATGTCTAATGAAACCGCGAAAGCAATACTTGAATCAATATGGAAAGAATTGATATCCGAGAATGAAAGTTTTTTTTTTTTTTTTTTTATAAACAATATTTTATTCATATAGGATGAAAAGGATTGGGGAACAGGCTTTCGCCTATTTAACCCCTTTCCCGAATACATAAATTACATGGTGATTACACGTAGAAAATAATAATAATAATAATGGTTTTTAAATAAAATTAAACATATTTACATGGGTAATATCTACACCTCAGTGCTGGTGATATTGTTGAGTATCTAAAATCTTTTACTTAATTGGATGAAATTATGAACTTGCTCGAATATTTTTAGTGATGATTTTTGACATGCTGTTCCATACAAAAGTGTATTAACTAACAAATCAGTAGGCTGTAAAAGGAAAAGAGTTGTTTCTCGCACATCTGAATGTAACCGACAGTGGAGTAGGTAGTGTTCAGGGTCTTCAAATTGGTGACCACAAAGGCAAGTAGGGTTATCCGAAACATGTCGTAGAAATTTATGTCCGTTTAGATCGCTACAAGAAAGACGAAGGCGAGAATGTAGAATTTGATTTTTACGAGAGCCAAAGAGTAAAAGAAGTGGGTACAAGAGTATCATTTAATTTGAGAGATGCTTTAAAAGACTTTATAGTAGTTGAGTTTTTTAAATTTACAGAAAGATTGTTCCATTCTCTAATGCCAGAAGGTATGAAAGATCTATAAAATAATTCTGTTCTGCAATTGTATTCAGTGATATCGTTAATTCTTCTTAAATTGTATGGGTTATCATTTAGTTGTATCAGATTTGAAAGATAAGCTGGAGTTAAGTTGTGGTAAATTTTAAACATTATAGTTAATTTATGGCGTTGTCGTTTTTCTTGTAGCGTTATTGCACCTGTTTCTTGATATAATAGTCTGTGGCTGGTACCCCTAACAGCACCGCATATAGTCCTGAGTGCATCTAATTGGAGATTCTCTAACATGTCTTTTAGTTTTGCAGTGCACCCATCCCATATGACGTCACAGTAATCGAAGATAGGCAAGATAAAAGAATAATACATGGTATGCAATGATTTCCTATTAAGACGATATTTCAATGATCTGAGACAGTTTACAGCCCTTCCAGTTTTGGTTAAAATCTCATTTATATGCTTATCCCATTGACAGTTTATTTGAAAAGTTAGTCCTAAGTGTTTATGAAAATCAACTTCCTTAATTGGCACATTGTCTAATTTGAGTGTAGGTAGAATTAAATTTGGTTTAGTAGTCAGTGCTAGTGTTTCAGTTTTCAGCGGGTTGAAGGATACCAGCCATGTTTTTGCCCAAATATTAATTTTTTCCAGATCTTCATTTAGGACATTCGCACTTGCTGTTGGGTCACCAATTTTCAGGTATAGACTGGTGTCGTCTGCAAATAGTCTGATGTTGGATCTTATGTTATCAATAATATCATTGATATAAATAAAAAATAATAAGGGGCCAAGGACGGAGCCCTGCGGAACACCAGCTGGTACAGTCTTGGGACCAGAGGAGACTCCACTGACAACAACTTTTTGTTTTCTATCAGATAGGTAGTTTCTAAACCATGCAAGTAAATCTCCCCTGATTCCAGCTGCACCAAGCTTATGGCAGAGTCCATCATGCCAGACTCTGTCAAAAGCTTTGCTTATGTCGCAGAACACCGTCCTTGTATATGATCCTTGGTCGATGGCTTGACAAAAGAAGTGCGTAAGATCTATTAGTTGATAGACAGGTGAATCGCCGTGCAGAAAACCGCTTTGCAGGTTAGTTATTATGGTGTTTGCTCGCAGAAAGTTAAAGACATGCTTATAGATACATTTTTCAAAAATTTTGATTACAATGCTAAGTAAAGATACAGGTCTGTAGTTACTACATTCAGATGGATCACCTTTTTTGTAAATGGCATGGCTGATTTCCATAAAAGAGGTACTGTTTTAGATTCTTATGATAAGTTAAATAAATTACATAGTGGAACAGATATTTCATTTGCTATTGATTTTAGTAATTTCCCGCTTAATTCGTCTGGTCCAGATGCTTTAGAGGTGTTGATGTTACTAAGCATATCTCTAACTTCCTGTGGCTTTAGTACTATTTGAGTGAGAGAATTTTGACATTGAGAAAGTTCGGAAAGCTGTGCATTCATAGTGTCTAACTGTGACTGGTTAATGAAAAACTCGTTTAAACAATTTGCTTTTTCTAATGCAGTACAAGCTATGACACCATTGTTAATCAGGGGCGGTATTTCAGATTTTGAGATATGTTGATCCTTTACATATGAGTTAATAAGTTGCCACCAATCTTTAGAACCATAGTTTTTCTGTTCGTTAATTTTGTTATCAATTTTCTCATAATATTCTTTTTTGCATTTCCGAATTAATTTAATGTACTGGTTCCTGATTAATCTAAACTCTTCCCAATTTACTTCAGAATTCGATCTGACAGCTTTTTGGTGAATTTTGTTTTTCTTTCTGCTCATGATTCTAATTGCATTGTTCATCCAAAGTTTATCTCTAGGCCTAATTGTTACAAATTTGTTTGGTATATTGGATTTGGCTATCCTCATCAACTCACCTGTGAAGGAGACAACTGAAAGATCAATATTGTCCCTGTCAACAATGGTATCCCATCTTGTACTGAGTATGTCTTGTCGCAGTCCAATAATTTTATCGTCAAAGTTTCTATAGTCCCAGATAAGCCTTTTGAAAGATGCCAATTTTGGTTTTGATAGTTTCAGACGACAATACACAGGCCTATGGTCACCACAAAATCGGTCAAGACAGCCGGATTCTAGCACCAAGCCTGGACAATTTGTTATTATCAAGTCTATTAGAGTTTGAGTGTTCAATTTTGCATCAATGCGGGTCGGTTCGTTTATAATTTGTTTCATTTCAAAAAGGTTCATCGAGGTGTGTAGAAAAGAATCGTTTGTATTAAAGAAATCAATATTGAAATCGCCAAAAATAAAAATGTTTTCAATTTGGTCAGATACTGCAAGTGAGATTGAATTTAGTATGGAATTATTGATACAATTTCTAGAATTTGGCGGTCTATAAAATGTTCCAATTAAAAATTTTGTTTTATTAAATTTAGTTTCAATCCATATGGCCTCTGTATTGTCGGTTTCCAAATCTTTTCTACGCTTAATGAAAAAAGAATTTTTAATAAATAGAGCAACCCCACCACCCGTCCCGTCAGTCCTGTCTTTTCTTATGGGTGCATAAAAACCTGGGATAGAAAGGGTGTTGGAAGATATAGTTTTGTCAAGCCATGTCTCTGTTAATAAAATGAAATCAAACTTTTCGGAGAATTCTGCAAATATTAAATCTCTTCTTTGTTTCTTTTTTTTTATGCTTCGTACATTCAGATGTACGAGAGAAATATTTGTGGATGGACCAGGATTCAACTCAATATCACCAGCAAGTAATAACAGTAATCTATAAATAAATAAATAATAATAAATAAATGAGTAAGAAACTGAGAGGTGCAGAGTAACGAATAAGATAAATATATACATTGGTCAATTTACATATATACACAAGGATTTGGCTGAGCATTTTGACAGGCTATCCAGAGACAGGGACAAAATATATTAAAAGACTTAAAAGACTGTTTGATATAATAAATACTAGATATTATATTAGTTGAATATACCGTAGTTCAATGAAATAATAATCTAAATTATTGTGATACTATAGGTCTAATATCACATGTTAAATATTCTAAGATTGAATAAATATATCAGTTAAATTTAATTCAATGATATAATAATCTAAAATATTCTGATATTATAAGTCTAGAGATTCAAGTTTAATATTCTGTATACTAAATAAGTATATCAGTTAAATTTACTTTCAATGAAATAATAATCTAACATATTCTGATATTATAAGTCTAGTAACTCATGTTTAATATTCTGTATACTAAATAAGTATATCAGTTAAATTTACTTTCAGTGAGATAATAATCTAACATATTCTGATATTGTAAGTCTAGTGACTCATGTTTGATATTGTACATACTAAGTAAATATATCAGTTAAATTTACTTTCAAATGATATAATAATCTGATGTATTCTGATATTATAAGTCTAGTGACTCATGTTTAATATTGTACATACTAAATAAGTATATCAATTAAATTTACTTTCAATGAAGTAATCATCTAACATATTCTGATATTATAAGTCTAGTGATTCATGTTTACTATTGTACATATTAAATAGATATATTAGTTGACTATACAATTTCAATTCAATGAAATATTAATTAGAAACATGTTGATATTGTAGGTTTAGTGACTCAACTTTTAATCTAAAATAAGTATATCAGTTACATCTACTTTCAATGAAATAATAATCTAAACATCCTGACTAGTGACTCATGTGTAGTATTCTAAGAAATATGACAATGGGTATTAAGTTTTAGGTTCCGGATTATTCCTGTTACCAATGGGAGTAGATGTCAACCCTAGGTCCATAAGTGATGGTTGCTTACGTTTCAGTGTATCGACAAGAGATGCTGGGAGGGCAGCGTGGGTGTCAGTGTTGGTAGCAGTTGAGTTCGCCCCCTGAATGTGGCTGATGTTCGACTCTCTAGAACTAAGAGATGTAATTTCACTTGGTCGGTATTTTTGAATGTCATATTCACTGTTTATGAGTATTTTACGATCATCGTGCAAATTCCTAATGTATATTCTACCATCCATTGTCCAACAATTTTTTATCAGATTGTCCTTGAGTAATTGACGTGTTTTCTTGTAAATATCAGCTCTCTTACGAGTTAGGGCTTCATTAATGTAAATTTTAGTTTTGTTGCGATAGTTAATGTCTTTAAGGCGTTTTTTGTTACCGTAGACTAAGGCTCGATCTCGATAGCTAATGAAGCGAACAATAATGTCACGGTCATATCTTCCACCTGGTTTGCCTACACGATGTGATCTCCCAATGTCTTTTTTTGAAAGTTTGTTTTCTCCCCCAGATAGTATATGAGAGTTTATGAGATCTAGCACAATGTCATCTGTGTTCTCTTCGCTAGTTTCCTTGATTCCAGCAAATTTTAGACAAGTTCGTCTAGAATATTGTTCTAGATCATCAATGCGATCTTCAAGGGTACTTATACGCCTATTTAGTTCGTTTTCAACTTCAGGTTTGATGAGATTCATAATGTGACCCATAATAACTTCACGCTTTAACAATTCGGCTAAGAAAGACTTAATGGAGTTGTCATCTTTCAGCATAGTGTCCAAAAATTCATTTATGCTGGTGGATGCATCAGTTTCATCTCTTTTGGATTTTTTGGATTTTTGACGGGTCATTTTAACCGAATTGGATCTTTAAAGTAACGTTCAGTTAACAGTTCACTGTAGACTTAGTTGTGTAAATACTACTCACTGTTTTTTTGACAAAATCCAATAAAAAGCACATTAATTCGCTTCAATTTCACAATGTTTTATAGTGTACACTACAAGGTACTTTCCATCGACATCTTCTGCAAATTTAGTCCAAATTACTTCATTCCATCACATAGAATTACGACAATTTGTCTCTGTTGATTATAGTGTCGTTGCTAGTCCGCCATCTTGCTTATCAGAATGAAAGTTATAGTTCACTTTCTGCTTCATATGCACATTTGAATATTAGTCAAGAAACGTTTGAACAAGCATGTGAGAAACTGACAAACAAAACTTACATAGTTCTTAAAAGGGGTGTTAATGCATCATGGATTAATCAGTATTAAGAGCTTGGAACGCTTATCTTGATATACAATATGTCACTGATGCTTATGCCTGTGTGGAATACATAGTTTCATACATCACTAAAGCAGAAGGAAATGGGACTGTTTTTACGCCAAATATATAAGGAGGCTAAAAAGAATAACTTAGAAGGAAAGGCATGCATGCGTAAAATTTCATCTGCATATTTACATTCCAGAGAGGTGTCCGGTCCAGAAAGTGCTCTTAGAACTTGCCGATTAAGGTGTTACAGAGTAGAGCAAAAAGGAAGGTACTTTAACAGACAGTAACATATTTATGGTTGGATGTGTTGAACGATATTTAAACAGACCTAAGGGAAAGCCTTTTGGTGATATGTGCATAGCTAAGTTTTGGTCAGAATAAACTTATGTCAAAGTCAGAAAATCCAAATGTCGATTCCGAGAAAAACACAGCTTTTGAGTTGCAAAATGAATTACTGTAAGGCTACAAATTATTGCGAGATAGAAATTAATGCGTTAAATGCGACATATTCGCGATCGCATTAATTTGTATCCGCATTTTTAAATACATATTCCCAAGTGAAGTTTATGGAGTTCAAATATGGCTGACATTAGTGAACATCGATATGTAATATTTAAATTGAGACCGTACGGGATTAAGTAATTAGGTAATTATCTCTAAATTTGAAACTGATTAGTAATCAAAAAATTTTCACACTTGACTATTTAAAGATAAAATCTTGATCATTGTTCATGTCTTCATTCATTAACTACTTTAGAATTTGGATGATATTAAAAAATGCGACACCTATCGCGGATCGCACTAATTTGTACTCGCATTTTAATCTCTATACCCCATGTCGCATTAATTTGTGGATGATAATAAAAATTCGACACCTATCGCGGATCGCACTAATTTGTACTCGCATTTTAATCTCTATACCCCATGTCGCATTAATTTGTTGACGCATTAATTTCTAGCCTTACAGTAGGTTTCATTATAAAACGTTCAAGAACCCCTCCAGCCATTATTCGTTATGCAAGATTCTCTGAAACCAAAGACCCAGACAATTACTATCTAAGCAACATGCAGTTGTTTTTACTTTATCATTTTGATACACAGTTAAAGCCCCGTCGATTTAATACACATGAAGAGTTCTATAAAAGCGGATCTATCAAATTATCAGGATATCTTGTTCACGTAAAAGATATTGTTGAACAAAACAGACAAGTTTTTCAAACAGATATTGATATTGAATCTATAGAAGAGACAATTGCAAAATGTGGCGGAATGGAAGATGCCTTGGCTTAAATTGCAACTGAAACCGAATTGGATAGGATTGAGCATGAACAATTTAGACAAGACAATAATGATGACGAGGAAAGTGACAATGAACCTCAAATACCCGATATTATGCCTTCTAATAATAATACAAATAGAATTCGGACAGAAACGGACAGAAACACACATAAGTGGTATTTCAAAAAAAGATGCAATTCCTTTGATGAGGTCCTTAAAAGAAATTCAAACGCAAGTGTTTTATGATATCCGTCAATATTGTTTAGATAAAATACACGGAAAAATCCCTGATCCATTAAGAATATTTATTACTGGTTCAGCCGGTACTGGAAAGTCCCATCTTATTAAATGCATTCATTTTGAAGCCTCACGTATTTTATCTAAATCATCAGAAAGCTTAGATGAAATAACAGTCTTAATGAAAGCACCCACAGGAGTTTCTGCATACAATATTGGAGCTTCAACTATTCATAATAGCTTCTCGATAAGAAAAGGTTTCAGGTTACCATATCAACCACTAGAACACGAAACAATGAACACACTCAGATGTAAATATCGTAATTTGGAAATTGTCATAATAGGTGAAATATCCATAGTAGATCATAACTTGTTGTCTATTAATGGGCGATTAGGTCAGATTAATGGTACAAATAGCAATGAATTATTTGGAAATATTTGTGTTATCTGTTTTGGTGACATGTGGCAATTAAAACCAGTTAAAGCTTTTAGTCTATGTCATGATAGCGTGATAGATATTTGGAATGGTCATTTCAAGTTAGTTGAATTATCAGAAATCATGAGGCAAAAAGACGATTTGGCATTTGCACTCTCGCCCTATGGCGAGAACACGAGAATATAAATGGGCGCAATCGGCTTCCATACCTGTCGTGTTCTCGCACTCTCGCCTTTAAAAATGTTCTACTCTCACATTCTCGCGTTCTCGTTTTAACGGTTTTCTCGTGTCGTGTTATCGCATTAAAACGAGAACGCGAGAATGCTAGAGTAGAACATTTTTAAAGACGAGGGAGCGAGAGTGCGAGAACACGACAGACGAGAACACGAAAAAATTACCGAAAATCCGAAAACGCGAGAGTGCGAGAACACAGCAAAAATTATATCTCGCGTTCTCGACCTCCCATTCACTACAATGTTAATTTCGTTGTACTCTCGCGTTCTCGCACTGTCGCGTTTTCGCACTCCCGCTCTAGGGCGAGAACACGAGAATACAAATGGACGCAACCGGCTTCCATAATATGGAATCAACGCTTCTGAAGATCATTAAAATGAGAAAATGAGTCACTAAAGACTACGAAATCGTTTATCGAAAAATCAATCAATTTAACCGGACATAAAACTCATTAGAATTTACACACATGCACGTTTCATCGGATCGGATGAAAACTGTTGTTTCTATCGGGCTACAATTTGTTGCGTTTTAAACAAATCAAGGGCAATAACTCAAAACCTATACATCGATAAACTGTCAAAATCGAACTTGTCCATGTCATCAATATATATCATCACAACAAAGTGAATTATAATAGGGATAAAAAGTAGAGTCTCTATTGTGTTTACAAACCAATTTTGTTTTACATTTTTTCTCAGTCAAGGACAATAATTGAACAAATAAATCTTCAAAAAATTGTCGCAATAATAAACAAGTTATGATTATATTAGCCATTTAAACCATTAGAAGTTCATTCAAAGACTAAATCCGACTACTTCAGAACAATTATTCAAAAACGATTCATCGAAAAATCAATCAATTTCAAACTTTACCAAATCCTATCAATATTCACATGCAAACCAAGATTCATAAAAATTTGATAAAAACTGTAGTGTCTAATGTGGCTATTTGCTACTTTTTTTTCTTAAATAAAGGACATTAACTCAAAAGCTTTACATTCAAAAATAGTCACATAATTGCGTGGCAAATAAAATTTGTCACGCTTTGTTTTCGTTCGGATTATTTTTTTTTTTTTTTTGGGAAGCTCGCTAGCACAAACGGAAAAAGATAGACTATTTTTGTTTTCACCAATGGTTTTTATATGGGCTGGAATCAAAAATGAATATCTAACATAATATTTTCGCTAACCCGAAAGTGGCTAATTGCATAATATGCAAATAAGATTTCAAGCTAGCTCGGGCCCTAATAGTCGGATCGGTCTGAAATTTACAGGATATAGATAGATAGGCAGCGCAATTAAAACTACATCATCAAAATTTTTTGATCACTTCCGG
Source organism: Nipponacmea schrenckii (assembly GCA_030562195.1). Classification (NCBI taxonomy): domain Eukaryota; kingdom Metazoa; phylum Mollusca; class Gastropoda; family Lottiidae; genus Nipponacmea; species Nipponacmea schrenckii. The sequence goes on from CM060199.1 coordinate 26,384,758, forward strand.
TTTGGGCTGGGGACTTCCGGTTTTTTCGTCTCATGTCGGGCGACCCTGCTTCCCATGTAATTCAAGAATCTAAACAAAAACAGTATATTTAAGCTAAACTAAATGATTTTAATCCCCTGAGATGAAGAAATATTAAATTGAATGTTGCGCATGCGCAGTTTTCAAAAATGGCAAATTTTCTTAAAAATTTAATAAGTCCGCCAATTATTGACGATTTTTATGATTTTGGTGTCTATCAAAACCTTGATACTTTATCTAAAAAATGTTGGGAACAGAATTTTGATTTTCGAATTTGAATTTTTTTTTATGCCCGTTCGAATTTTTCAAAAATTTAAAACTCTATATCTCGTGACCTTGACCTTCAATGACCTTGAAATTTGAGATGTAGAATGTCCTTGACCTCAGCTGTCTATAGATGTGCTGATATTGCATGACAAATATTAACTTCCGGGGGCTCTAATGTTCGGATCGATCTGAAATTTACAGGATATAGATAAATACGCAACACAATTAAAAATATATCATCAAAATTTTTTGATCACTTCCGGTTTGGGCGTGGGGACTTCCGTTTTTTTTTTATCTCATTTCAGGCGACCCTACATCCCGTGTAATTCAAGAATGTAAGCAAAAACAGTATATATTAGCTATACAAAATAATTTGTATCCCCCGAGAAGAAAAAAATTCCAATTGCTAGTTGCGCATGCGCCATTTTTCCGAGAAGGGCAAATTTTCTTTAAAATTTAATTAGTCCGTCATTTATTATTTATGCCCGTTTGAATTTTTTAAAAATTTGAAATTCTAAATCTTGTGACCTTCACCTTCAATGACCTTGAAATTTTCCATATAGAATCAGCTGTCTTAGATCTAACAATATTGTTACGCTTGTTCCACAATTGGAGGCTGAAAAGTACCGGAATTGAAAGCTAGCAGGTTAGAAGTTTCAAAATGTTCGAAATCCATGGGATAACGCATAGTTGCCACGCTCGGAGCTGTTCACAGTTCTAGTGTTTATTTATTTTTGTAATCAATTAACATATGCGACACGAGTTGTGTTCTTACTAAAATCCTATTTAAGAACAAAATTCCGATCGCAGCAACAAATGCACCTCACCATTAGAGAGCTGAAGGTCAAGGCTATCTCTAGATGTAAACAAAGCCAGGTGGTTGTTCTGGAAAATTAGAGAAATTATCGTTTGGAAATGACCAAATTTAAATGTTACACAAATACTCGCCTTCACAATGTAGAATATGTCGCGAGTACATCAATGATACGGAGAAAAAAAACGAATTATTTTGTAGCCAATTATGCCGTTTTAAAAAGATTTTTATAGCCCTGCATTTAAATAATCCGTGGATCAATAAGTGGGACTATTATATAGGCGACGTATAATAGACAACGATTTTATAATGCGACTGGGGGGGAAGAACCCCCGGGAAGGGGTTTTTCCTTGGGGGCAAATGAGATAAAAAAAAAAAGGGGGCTAGGAAGATTTTTGGGGGGAACGATCTTAAAAATTTGCTGTTTGAGTTAATTTTATCGCCTTGATGAGCAATTTATTATTCAAACCCCCTGCATTTAAATAATCCGCGGATTATTCTTGTCGAAGTCAAATACATCATAACACTGTATAGGCTAGTGTCAGTATACAGTGAATACATGTATAGATTTAGTTAGTGTTTACGCAGACCTACTGTATTAATAATAAGTAGGAGTATTATATAGTGTTTTTTCCTGATTTATGTTTTATCAAATTTGGCTTTATTTTTTGTTTTGTGCAAACCCTCTGTATTTAAATAATCCATGGATTATTTAGTGGGACTATTATATAGGCGACGGACAAAAAAATAAACGATATTATACTGCGACTGGGGAAGGAGAGTCCCGGGGAAGGGTCTTCCTTGGGGTAAATGCGAGAGCAAAAAAGCGGTGTAGAAGTTTTTTGGGGGAAACGATTTTTAAAAATGCCGTTTTTCTGATTTTATTTCTTTGAAATTTGGCTTTATTTCGTGATTTTGCAAAACCCCTGCATTTAAATAATCCATGGATTATTTAGTGGGACTATTATATAAGCGACGGACAAAAATATAAACGATATTATACTGCGACTGGGGAAGGAGAGTCCCGGGGAAGGGTCTTCCTTGGGGTAAATGCGAGAGCAAAAAAGGGGTGTAGAAGTTTTTTGGGGGAAACGATTTTAAAAAATGCCGTTTTTCTCATTTTATTTATTTGAAATTTGGCTTTATTTCGTGATTTTGCAAGACCCGTGCATTTAAATAATCCATGGATTATTTAGTGGGACTATTATATAGGCGACGGACAAAAAAAATAAACGATATTATACTGCGACTGGGGAAGGAGAGTCCCGGGGAAGGGTCTTCCTTGGGGTAAATGCGAGGGCAAAAAAGGGGTGTAGAAGTTTTTTTGGGGGAAACGATTTTAAAAAATGCCGTTTTTCTGATTTTATTTATTTGAAATTTGGCTTTATTTCGTGATTTTGCAAGACCCCTGCATTTAAATAATCCATGAATTACTTAGTGGGACTATTATATAGGCGACGGACAAAAAAAATAAACGATATTATACTGCAACTGGGGAAGGAGAGTCCCGGGGAAGAGTCTTCCTTGGGGTAAATGCGAGAGCAAAAAAGGGGTGTAGAAGTTTTTTGGGGGAAACGATTTTAAAAAATGCCGTTTTTCTGATTTTATTTCTTTGAAATTTGGCTTTATTTCGTGATTTTGCAAAACCCTTGCATTATACGCGCATGCGTGAAAAGTGACTGGTCGCAAAAATTTGCTCTGTGAATTGTGAAGTATTTTAGTAGTTTTTTTAGTGAAATTCAAAGGATTTTATCATTATTTTAAAAGTGAATGTTAGGACATTATACATACCGAATAGGTAAAGTTGTTTTAAACTGTTTTTAAATGGATCTCGATCAAAATGAAAATATATCTGAGTCTGAATTGTACGTGCTGAGTGTAATGGCCGCTGATCACAGTGTACCAAAGTATGTTAACCCAGTCACCCCAAGCAATGAACATTTACAGAGACAGAAAAGGAAAAAGGATGACACAAGCCCCTTCCCATGCCAAGGCGCTAATGATAAAAAGCCCAGATCGGAGAGTGAAAGTTTGTGTGAGGCCATAAAAGAAGGTGATAGGACCATAGATGGAGCAGATGATATCAGAAATCTTACAAATATGGTTGCGACATTGTCCAAAAATATGACTGACATGTGTAACCGTTTGACATCTCAAATGGTGCATCTTGAGAACTCTATTGAAGACAGAATTTCAAAAAAGATTATTGAAGTTTTGGATGGAAAAATAGAAAGTAGGGTTAAGTGTGAAATGAACTCATTACGGTCTCAAATTGACAGTGATCTAATATCGATACAAAACGAGATTAAGGAAACACAAAGGCGCATTGAAAACTCTGGTGAATATGTGAGCCGAAATCAAAATGTTGTAATACGAAATCTCTGGGTAAGTGATAATGAGACTGGTGAAAAGACATTAAGCAAAGTTAATAGGTTATTTCTTGACGGACTACAACTAAGTAATGTTAAACTTGTTCGAGCTGAACGAAAGAAATCCAGAAGCGACAAACCTGGTGTTGTGATAGCTACTTTGGAAAGTACCGAACAAAAAATGACAGTGATGAAAAATAAGAGGAAATTAATAGACTCCAGGCAGTACTACAATGTTTTTATACAACACGATGTACCTTATGAGCAACGAGTAAATGACACAAATATGATGACTTTAGTTAAAGCGATCGGCAAGAGTGAAAGTTTAACTGTGAGTAGGGCAAGGATTGTAACTAGGAATTCACTTCCAATTAGGACTGAAAATTACCACGGTAATGATAGAAGTGACCCGTCAAATACAGCAGGTTACGGATACAGTCAATCGAAACGCAATGCCTATGGTCGTAATTTTCCGCCACCAGTTGCGAATCGATTCGGCAATGGGGCTCGACAATAGGTGACATGCGGGTTTTGGAACGTTAGAGGATGGAATTCAGACATTTTATCAAGTAATCATATACTGCGTACTACATGTGCCAAGTTTTTAGATCTAGATATTCTAGGAATAGGAGAAACGCATCTTACAGGCCAAAATGTGATAGAACTTAATGGATATGATTGGATAGGTCATAATAGGTACAACCTTCATATAAATGCAAAGGTTGGGTCAGGTGGTGTCGGCCTATTATACAAAAAGATTTTAGGAACGGAGTTTGAGGTTACCACTGAGAACACTGACTTTGAAGGGATACTTTGGGTGATTTTCAATTTTTAGTGTGTGTAGCCTATCTGCCTCCAGAAAACTCATCAAGGCAAATAGATGTTGATGAGTTTTTTGATTCTTTACTATCTCAAGTTTATATTTATCAAGATGTTGGGCCTTTCTTTATTTGTGGGGATTTCAACGCGAGGTGCGGAAGTAATGATGGTTTTATAGCTGGAGTTGATTCATTGCCTAATAGAGATGTGGTGGATTTCAAATCGAACCAGTATGGTGATATATTATGTGACTTTATGATTAATGTAAATTGCTGCATGCTTAATGGGAGAAACAATGTTAATAACGATTTTACCTACATATCCAATATCGGACGTTCTGTTGTTGACTATGGAATTATGCCATATGAAAATCTGTCTCAATTTTCAAACTTTTATGTGTGGAAATCATCTGAATTGATTGACCAATCAAGATGCGAGGACCTCCTGGACTCAAGTGCGAAAATCCCAGACCATTCTCTTATTTCATGGAATATGAATGTGAAAACTACGTGTAAGACTGACAAGAACAATATGAATGTTTACAAGACGAAATATAATTTAAACGATGTCAACACAGAATTTGCGAAGCACAACGAAGACTTGAAACTGCTCACAGATAAGATACGTGAATTGGAACTTAACTCGTTGAACCAACAAGCTCTCGATGATACGTACTCCGATTCGTTACGATAATACGAGGTGAAATGGACTTGAAACTGTGCCCTAAAACAATTTTATTGTCAACTAACGATAACAAAAGACGACGGAAACCGAAACCATGGTGGAATGATAACCTGGGAGAATGCTGGAACAAACTTTGTGCTGCTGAAAAACTTTGGCTTAAAAGCAAACGGAATCGCAATTCTGTTTTTGGATCGACTATAAAACAAAACGAAAAACATTCGATAGAGAAGTTCAAAAGTGTAAAAGAAAATATTGGAAGTCATTACAATCAGATATGGAGGAAATGACACTTACAAACTCCTCCGATTTTTGGAGAACGATAGGGAAAGCTGGTATTGGGACAAAACGTTTTAATAAACCTATGGAAATAGTGAAATCCAATGGCGAGGTTAGCCAAGATCTCAACGATGTGCTTCAGAAATGGAAAGATGATTTTAGCGAGTTGTTAAATCCATGTGATAAGCAGTTGTCAGTTGATCAGTCAGTTTTTGAGAATGACTTGCCATCACAAGGCGACAATATATCATGTGAATTATTGAACTCCGACATAACTCTCACTGAAGTATTGTGTGCGTTAAATAGGGCGAAAATGGGCAAAGCTTCTGGTTACGACGAAATACCGGTTGAAGTGTTGAAGAACTCCTCAGTCGCTAATGTGTTGGTAAATCTATTTAACGTTTGTTTTAAAAACAGTTCTGTGCCTAATATCTGGAAGCTTGGGATCATTAATCCAATTCCGAAGGCCTCAACAAAGGACCCACGCGAACCACTTGGATACAGGGGTATCACACTCGCACCATCAACTTACAAGTTGTATTGTTCTATCCTGAATGAACGTGTAACACATTATGTAAATGAAATTAACTATGTTCATGATAACCAAAATGGTTTCCGCAAGGATCGGAACACCATTGATCACATTTTGTCCCTGACCACTATAGTGGAAACTAGAAAGAAAGCAAAATTGGCTACATTTGCAGCATTTATAGATTTTAGACAGGCCTACGACAGAGCTTCGAGAAACATTCTCTTCTCTAAATTGCAATCATGTGGAATTTGTGGTCGTATCCTTAATGCCATAAAATCAATATATAACATAGTTAAAAGCTGTGTTCGATTGAATGGTGTCACTACAGATTGGTTTGAAATTAGATGTGGTCTAAAACAGGGTTGTATTTTATCCCCCCTTCTATTTAATATGTACATTAATGATATTGTTGAAATTTTAAATGCTCTGGGGGTAGGAATTGATATAGATGGTGAAAAGCTTTGTATTTTGTTATACGCAGATGATTTAGTTTTATTAGCAGAAAGCGAAAATGATCTACAACTACTTTTAGATGCTCTCAGTAAATGGTCAGACAGTAATGATATGTTAATTAATATAAGTAAATCAAAAATCATTCATTTCCGTAACCCTTCTATGTTAAAAACAGGTCATGTTTTCTCCTGTGGTAATGCCAAGCTTGAGGTTGTTGATAGTTACATTTATCTGGGTATGTTGTTGACAGAATTTTTAGACTATAATAAAATGGCACAACATGTTTCTAAGGCAGCCCCGAGAGCACTCGGTTTATTAATTGCCAGGACAAAGGGTTTCGGAGGTTTACCATACAGTATTTTTACTAAGCTTTATGACAGTCTTGTATATCCAGTAATAAGTTATGGTGCAGCTATATGGGGGGATAAAGAATTTAGTTGTATCGGAGCAATGAAATGAAATGAAATGTATTAAAGTGCATCAGCACCAAAACGGGCTATATAGCACTTGAATACGATTTAAAATAAAAACAAAAATTAAAACTAGAAAATCAATACATTAAAATAAAAATTATCACAGAAACCCCAAAAAGGGCAACAAAACAATGCTAAAAACTATATCACAGAATGGTTGTAACCCAAAATGGGCTAAAAACAAAATAGCAAAAACAAAACTATAACACAAATATATTTTAAAATTTATAATACAGATTAGTCTGTTTTAAAAACGCGACAACCTTCTCATAAAGAGAAGGTTGCGCAAACAGATGGAACAAGGATCTAGCACGGTAGTGCTGAGATCTTATAGGTTTGAGATGCGTGCACTCAATCAGAATGTGTTTCACTGTCAGGCGAACCTGGCAATGCTCACAGACTGGTTGAGGCTCTCGCTTGAGCAGGTAACAGTTGGTAAGGTGAGTATGTCCAAGACGAGAGCGACACAAAACAACTTCATTTCTCCTGTTGGCACAAGAGGTTTGATGGCATGAAGTTTGTTTGTATCTGCAGCATCCCATTTTTGCTGCCATCGTTTCAAAATAAAAGTCCTTATCACCGACTTAAAGTCGGTGTAAGGCAAGGACAAGGGGGAGACAGGCAGTGACAAAGCAGCCTTAGCCGCCGCATCTGCCTTGTCATTTCCCCGTATGTCCATGTGACTGGGAAGCCAACAAAGGACAATGTCCTTTTTTGGCCCAAAGAGCTTGTAAATATCTCCGATTATTGGGTGCACTAGCTGGATGTTATGAATAGCTTGTAATGCAGACAGAGAATCAGAATAGATGATACATTTTTTTAAGGATAATGAGGACTGAAAGAACTCGAGTGCCTGTAAAATGGCAACGAGTTCTGCAGTAAAAATAGAGGCTGCTGGTGGAAGAGATACAGACAGGACTTCGGATGGTGTCACTGTTGCAGCTGCCACCTTATCACCATCCTTGGACCCATCTGTATAGAAAGGAGCATAATCCCCATATTTAGCCCTTAATTCAAGAAATTTCGACTTGAAGACGATCGAGCTTGTCTGTGACTTCTTATTGCTTGATAGACTAAAGTCTATCTGAAATGGAGCAATTGACCAAGGTGGAATTGTGGTCATTATGAAGTCCGCAATACTGTCGTGGCTGATATCAGCCGCTGACAAAAGTGGTTGAATGCGGACTCCAAAAGAAGAAATTGCACGAGGATTTGCCTCGTACAAATGCTCAAAATAAGGACTAAATACGGGGCGATGAGCCGGATGATATGGCAAAGATGGTATTTTTATTGCGTACTGCAGTGAAAGTCTGTCACGTCTGTCGTACAATGAGGGTTCGTTAGCCTCGACGTACAGACTTTCAACTGGAGTTGTGCGAAAAGCGCCTAAACTGATTCTAAGTCCTTGGTTGTGTATGGTGTCAAGTTCTTTGAGGTAGGATGGACGAGCTGAACCATACACCTGGCACCCATAATCGAGCTTGGATCGAACCAAAGCTCGATATAATCGGAGGAGGACCTTACGGTCGGCTCCCCAGTCAGTGTTGGATAAGACTCTCAGTATGTTGAGAGCTTTCAGACATTTGTTCTTGAGGATTTTAATGTGTGGACGGAAAGAAAGCTTGCTGTCATATGTAAGACCAAGGAATTTAAATTCCTGTACAACAGGAACGACAGCATTGTCCAAACGTAGCACTGGGTCAAGGTGCAAACGTCTTCGTTTACAGAAATGCATGCAGACGGTCTTGGATTTCGAAAATCGAAATCCATTGTCAGTTGCCCATTGCTGTAGATTGTTTAAGCAAAGCTGCAACTGACGCTCGATCGTCTGCATGTTAGTAGAACTGTAACACATCTGAAAGTCATCAACATACAGAGAGCCATCAACCCACGTCTAAGGCACGACGTGATGGAATTTATCTTGATGGAAAAAAGGGTAACGGATAATATGCTACCCTGAGGAACTCCATTATCCTGAGGAAAAGGGTCGGAAAATATAGAGCCAAGTCGTACCTTAAACGTCCTATCATGTAGGAAATTGGAGAAAAATAATGGCAATCTTCCTCTCAGACCGAAGTCAAAGAGATCGCGAAGAATGCCATATCTCCAAGTAGTGTCATATGCCTTCTCCAAATCAAAAAATATGGCTACTAAATGGTGATTTTGGATGAAGGCGTCCCTGACGAACGACTCAAATCTAACGAGATGATCAAGAGTGCTCCTTTGGGACCGAAATCCACATTGGAGGTAAGTAAGTAGATTGTTGGACTCGAGGTGCCAAACGAGCCTTCTATTGATCATCCGTTCCATGGTTTTACATATGCAGCTGGTCAATGCAATAGGGCGATAATTTGTAGGATTCGTAGGATCCTTACCAGGTTTAGGTATGGGAATAATAGTAGCAATCCTCCACGAAGGAGGAAAGACACCGTCATCCCAAATCTGGTTAAATATAAGTAAAAGTTTTTTTAATGTAGGGTAAGGAAGATGTTTGAGGATCTGATAATGAATATCGTCAGGCCCAGTAGCTGTATCATGGGCCTGTTTTAAAGAATACTTTAGTTCAGATATAGTAAATTTTTCGTTTTAATATTCCTCATTTTTAGATGTAAAATTTAACCTTTTTCTCTCTTCCCGGAGACGGACTCTCTGGAAAGCATCAGAGGAAAAGTTTGAGGATGAATTGAAAGAAAAATTACTTGCCAACGAATTAGCAATATCTGGTAGTGTGGTGAGCGTTGAACCATCTACTTCTAGATGGTTCACAGATATTGTATCCGCTTTACCCTTGATCCTACGAATCCTATCCCAGACTGATTTGGAAGACGTACGACTGTTGATCCTTGACACGTACTCCTGCCATGACGACCTCTTTGCCTGGCGGATAGTCCGCCTGGCCTTGGCCCGTGCAATGCGAAAAGAGGCCATGTTGTCATCGGAAGGAGCACGTTCAAGCAGTCGTAAAGCACGATTACGTTCTTTCAGTGCTTTCTTACAATCTTCATTAAACCATGGTTTATTGAATCGTTTTGGAGTTGCCGAGGTTTTACGAATCGCCTGACCCGATACATCTTGTAAGATGGTGATAAATAGTTCCATCGGGTCATCTGCTTCATCTAGATCATGTTGAGGAAAAGAAGAAATGCAAAGCGCCTCAAAGAGGGGCCAATTAGCTTTAGAGAGTTTCCATCTTTGTGGCCTGTCTACTGGTGAAGGACCATTATTCCGTAGAATAACAGGATAATGATCACTGTGGCAGAGATCGTCATGGACACTCCAAGAAAAATCTTGGAACAAAGATGGTGAGCTAATTGTCAGATCTAGATGAGAAAAGGTTTTTGTTCTTGAGCAGAAATATGTAGGCGATTCGTCATTAAAGATACAAAGGTCGTTGTCATATATGAAGTCAGCTATTAATTTTCCTCTGCTGTTGTCATCAGGACTACCCCAAAAAGAATGGTGACCATTGAAATCTCCGAGCAAAATGCAAGGAGATGGAAGCTGGGCAACAAGGTCATCCAGGTCTCTGGGGTTTAGAGTGGAGTTAGGTGGCAAATAGATGGAGCATAGGGTAATAGGCACGTGGAGTGTTACTCGCACGGCAATTACCTGCAAAGGAGAATTGAGTGTGACTTCGGACTGAGCAACGTTTCTATTAACAATAATAGAAACGCCACCCGAGACCTTGTCATCACCAGTGCCATAATGGTGGTAAGAAACAAAATGTTTAAATGGCACTAGATGTATATCCGTTGGCTTGAGGAATGTCTCTTGGAGACATATAGCCAACGGATTGTATTGTTGAATTAACAGCTGAACTTCATAAATATTATGACTTAAACCTCGACAATTCCATTGAATTATATTATTTTTATAATTCATCGTCAGGTATGATTAACTAAACTATGAGGTGTGCGAGTAGGGGGGTTGTGAACTACTGCAGCAACCTCTATAGTTTCTATTGTATCCATTTCCTCAGAAATGGACGACAGGATCGGATCCTTTCCTGCCTTTTTTGAATATCCGCCCTTTTTAACGGAAGTCTTTTTAATTGTACTGGAAGATACATTACTGTTTTTTTGTTTAGCCTCCCTACCAGTGCCTTTAGGAATAATTTCCTTAGGTCTGGTATCCTTGTTGACAGAGACAGAATGACGCAACTCTGTCTGTGTCGCCAAGGATGAACTTTGTTGAGGCATTTGTTGTGGTGGAGCAACTTTACAATAATTCAGTTCCAGCTTATTTAGCCAAGTAACGTCCGTCTGGCAACCGATCGAAATCATACTTGTAGACTTCACTACAGTAGCGAAAGTCTTACCAGATGGTGTTGACGGTGTCGATTCCTCGACAACCTTTCTGGCATCCAAGTATGAAACTTTACGTTCTGTCTTGACTTTTTGTATATTTTTCTCGAATTGCCACTTAGGGCAATCACGAGAATAAGCTACATGGCTTCCAGTACAATTTACACAGCAAGGAGTGTCAGAGCAATCCTTGCTGTCGTGGCCTTCCTTTCCGCACTTGGCACACTTCGATTTACTTTTACAAGTGCGTGCACCGTGCCCAAATCGCTGACAATTAAAGCACCTTAAAGGATTTGGAATGAAAGGGCTCACTTTGATGTTTAAATAGCCAATTTTTATAGATGCAGGAACTTCTGGGTGGCTGAATTGAAGAATGTAGGTGTTGGTTGGAGTCAGCACGCCATTTCGTCGAACGGAGATCCGTTCGACTTTGACAACACCAATGGCGGCTAATTCCTCCTGCATTTCCTCGGGAGTACAGCCATCTAAATCAGGATGTCTGATAACTCCTTTGGAAGAATTCAGCGATTTATGAGGTGATACTATTACGGGCACGTTTGCTAATGAAGTTTATTTCAAAAGCAATTCTGAATGAATACGGCGATGACATTCTATGAGGAGCAGGCCACTACGTAATTTTTTAATAGATTTTGGTTCACTGGCTAAACCAGATAAACCTTTCGAGATCGCAAAAGGAGATAATTTACTTAATGGTTTTGCGGGATCCGAACTCTCTATTACAAGAAAACGAGGCCAACTATTATCGTTGGACGACGTTTCCTGAAATTCGACTTCCGTTAATCGACGTTTAGGGTTTTTGTTTTTTTGGTTATCCATTTATGTTATATGCAAGATTCATCTCCCGAAACCCCCGGCCACCACGGACCACGTCTTCAGCGCAGGCTGTGCGCGGGTAACCAGCGCGGACGCCCTAGAGGGTAATCAGGAGATATACTCAGATAAAGATATAAAGAAAAGTTCAGGATGGGGCATTTAAAATTCCTGCAACTTGTTGTAACCTTTACCTAATTGACCCAAGCCGCTGCTTCTGAGTCAGTGTAATTGACTATGCGAAAAGAAAATCAACAATAAGAAACGTTACTTCTTTCTTTAACCACTGACTCATAGGCTCAGCACGACAAGCCGATTGACCAGTGTGGGCCACACTGGCCACCCGTCTAGGAATCCCCTGGCCCAAAGTGATGTATTGGGAAGTATGTTACCCTCAACCACCAGGAGTCCATTCAAAACCGACACGGGTCGCACCTCACGGCAAACGAGGTGCCCCAATTCAGTCGCCTTTTACGACACGCAATGGGGGACGGTGGACCTATTCTTAACCCCGGTCCACTGGGGGATGTATCGGAGCAGTTCAGAATAAAGCATGTAGATATTTTTTAGGCGTAGGTAAATATGCTCCAAACACGGCTGTGAATGGGGACATGGGTTGGGTACCGACACATATTAGACAATGGTCTGCTGTAATAAGGCAGTTTTGTAGATTGCATAATATGTCTGACGAGTATATCAGTAAAAGGATTTTTAATTGGGCGGATGCTAAGCCCTCTAAGTATAACAATTGGTCAAACAGAGTTAAGAAGTATTTAAATGAAATTGGATTATGGGAAATTTTTAGTAAAAAATTGTCAGACGGGCATTTGTTGAACTATAAAAGTTTAGTACATGATATATTTGAATGTAATGCCATTAGATACTTTGAAAAATGGAACGATGATCTCCAACATAACAATGCAAAACGTAGGGGGTGGGCGTAATAAGCTACGTACATATAGACAATTCAAGCACGAGTATGGAGTGGAATCATATGTTTTGCATAATATAACCCCAGCCCACAGAAGTGCTCTGGCTAAATTCCGAATTGGCGTAGCCCCACTTAAAATCGAAACTGGCAGGTACGAAGGTTTAGAATTAGAAAAACGAGTCTGTTTCATATGTAAAACGTGTATTGAAAATGAACAGCATTGCCTCCTTTATTGCCCGTTGTAAGTACATATACGCTCAGAACTTTTTGATTTTATCCGTTATATTTATGTAAATTTCGATTCATTATCTGACCTTGATAAAATGTCTGTAATTTTGTCCGATAGTAAAGTTGTGAAGAAAAGTGCCAAAGCCTGCTATGATATTCTCAATGTAAGAAAACAGAGTCTGTATATTTCTAGCTAATTTAAAGTGTACGTTGATATGTTAATTTATTTTTAATTTTTAAGATATGAACTGATTAATTTATTTCTAATTCTTTTTTTTTTCTTTAGATATGAATTGATTTTTATCATTGTTAAATCTGTCTCTCATAATTCTTTTATAGAATGGCAATTTGTGCAATTTGTTTTAAATTTTTTATATGTTTTATGTTTGTACAAATTGGTGAGACGTAAATAAATAAATATATAAATATATACATCATAACACTGTATAGGCTAGTGTCAGTATACAGTGAATACATGTATAGATTTAGTTAGTGTTTACGCAGACCTACTGTATTAATAATAAGTAGGAGTATTATATAGGCGTTTTTTCCTGATTTATGTTTTATCAAATTTGGCTTTATTTTTTGTTTTGTGCAAACCCTCTGTATTTAAATAATCCATGGATTATTTAGTGGGACTATTATATAGGCGACGGACAAAAAAATAAACGATATTATACTGCGACTGGGGAAGGAGAGTCCCGGGGAAGGGTCTTCCTTGGGGTAAATGCGAGAGCAAAAAAGCGGTGTAGAAGTTTTTTGGGGGAAACGATTTTTAAAAATGCCGTTTTTCTGATTTTATTTCTTTGAAATTTGGCTTTATTTCGTGATTTTGCAAAACCCCTGCATTTAAATAATCCATGGATTATTTAGTGGGACTATTATATAAGCGACGGACAAAAAAATAAACGATATTATACTGCGACTGGGGAAGGAGAGTCCCGGGGAAGGGTCTTCCTTGGGGTAAATGCGAGAGCAAAAAAGGGGTGTAGAAGTTTTTTGGGGGAAACGATTTTAAAAAATGCCGTTTTTCTGATTTTATTATTTGAAATTTGGCTTTATTTCGTGATTTTGCAAGACCCCTGCATTTAAATAATCCATGGATTATTTAGTGGGACTATTATATAGGCGACGGACAAAAAAAATAAACGATATCATACTGCGACTGGGGAAGGAGAGTCCCGGGGAAGGGTCTTCCTTGGGGTAAATGCGAGAGCAAAAAAGGGGTGTAGAAGTTTTTTTGGGGGAAACGATTTTAAAAAATGCCGTTTTTCTGATTTTATTTATTTGAAATTTGGCTTTATTTCGTGATTTTGCAAGACCCCTGCATTTAAATAATCCATGGATTATTTAGTGGGACTATTATAGGCGACGGACAAAAAAAATAAACGATATTATACTGCAACTGGGGAAGGAGAGTCCCGGGGAAGAGTCTTCCTTGGGGTAAATGCGAGAGCAAAAAAGGGGTGTAGAAGTTTTTTGGGGGAAACGATTTTAAAAAATGCCGTTTTTCTGATTTTATTTCTTTGAAATTTGGCTTTATTTCGTGATTTTGCAAAACCCTTGCATTTAAATAATCCATGGATTATTTAAATGCAGGGGGTATCAAAACACGGAATAAAGCTATATTTGTCAACAGCAATAATCATAAAAACGGCATTTTTGAAAATTGTGTACGATAGTCTTAAGGAAAAAATAATAAACTCATCATTGTTCATATTGATGTTTATTTAACAAAAAATATAAAGTGAGTAATAGTTAATAAATAATATTCAGTATTACATCACAATCATAAATCATGTCTAACATTAGAGACAAGCAAATATATGAAAGTTGGAAGGACATCCAAGATATAATCGGGCCTGCCAGAAACTGGCCTCGGTTTTTCAGAAGACTGTTTTGGACGAAACATTTGAACCACTGGAACAGAATTATGATATCCACATTTGTCTATGTCAACGGAATGAATCCGTCTCAATTTTATTTTTGGGCAGATATGCTGAACTTGGCACGAGATAAAGCGGCTGACAACCACTTTAAAGCTCTTTTTAGGTAAGTAATCATACAGTAATAGTTACATAAAGAAAAATAAACATCAAATATATACAAAATCATGAAATGCAAAAACAATATAACAATATAAAGTAAATAAATGTAATCCCCCCCACCCCCTTCTTACATTTTAGGTTGTTTGAAAGTGGTAGGCAATACAATCTGTACGCATGGAACGTTTCACAAAGGCAGTACCAATACTTAGATGGCAGGAAAAAATGCGTTACAATAAAAACAAAATAAAAAAAAATAAAACATAAAATTGTGTTTTTTTTTATTTGGGGGGGGGGGGGTGTTTGGACATGCGCAGAACAAAGCGTCATTACATCTGATTACTCATAACACACTTCATGAAAAGTCATTTTTGCAAACATTGCAACATGGAAAAGACATTTGGTAATTTTGGAAGAAGAATACAGGATAACGTCCTTGATATGGAATTCCGATATTTCCAAAATCCCTGGAATATGTATAGCCTCTTATTGTGTGCTGATACTATAATATATGAGTGGTTACGAACCAAAAATTTGATTGCCAGAACTGTACCCTGTTATAATAATGAATGCAATGGAGTAATGACTTTGAAAAAGAATAAACTCCGTGCCGGTGGAGACTTATTTAGATGTTCAATTGACAGAAATCATACAATATCAAATAATACTTATTCATTCTTTGAAAAAATTCATATCTCAATTCAAGATGTTATGCAATTTGTAAAAACTTATTTAGATAAAAATTCATTAAAACAATGTGCATTGGCTGCAGGAGTTTCATATAGAAGCACAGCAGTCAATTGGGCGTCCTTTATACGAGAATTATTCAAAGAATATTTTCAAAGGATAACTAAAACCAAAAAATATCTGGAATAATTGAAATTGATTAAAGCTTATTTGGCAGACGCGTAAAACATCATCGCGGCAGCCATAATAAAGGAGTTAAGGTAAGTAACATATATACACTATTTTTACATATTTACAGATTAAGAGTAAAAATAAAGAAATAATTAAATATGAAAAATTAATAACATAATGATCATTAAAAAAGTAACTAAAAACGAATAGTAATGTAGATATTTAACTTAAAATACAATTCTAAAAATATTTCAGGTATGGATATTTGGAATGGTGGAAAGGGACACCAATACAATCATTTTATACCCGGTTAGTGACCGAAAAGAGAGTACACTTATACCCATCATTGAAAAGCATGTAGAAAAAGGATCGACCATATACAGCGACGGGTGGTCGTCGTACTTTTCATTGAATGAAATCGGTTACGAACATTTTTCTGTCACACGCAAATATTCTTTTACCAAAACATACGTTAACACAAACAGTCAAGAAGAAATTACTGTCAACACAAACCGAATCGAAGGTGCGTGGAAACACGCTAAGGATCATTTCAAGAGAATAAATGGAAAAAAATTATCTCAGTTTGAGGGACATATGGCCGAAATCATGTGGAGATCTGAAACACGTGGTGGATGTATCTACGAGCGATTTTGGAACCTGGTAAAAAGTGTTTATACACTAGATGGACCTCCAAGCTACGAATACACCACACCTTTATTTGAATCCTGGGATATACAATCTACGGAAGATATTGATATATTGCCTGGTGAGTTGATGCGTTAATGGATATTTACATATAATGATATAAACTATATACATATTTACAAAATGTGATAAATAAAAAATTATATGAACGAAAAAGTAAAATGTATTTGATTAATTTCAGTGAACACAGATGCTGAAGACGACGAAGTACAAGAAATCACTATGACACCGACACCATCCATCGATGACATCCAGACAATCTCTAACGAAGAACCATCCTTGAATTCTTCAAACGGTGAGCATGGAAAAAAATTAATTATGTTAAATACAACTGAAACTTAACACCTGAAATTTGGTATATATTATTTATTTATTTATTTTTTGTAGTTTCAGAAGAATTAGTAGGCCTACACATTCCTACCTCAACATCTCATTCTGGGGGTACCGCTATAGAGAAACGCCCAGGTAGAGTATGCTTTTTATTTGCTTCTGAAATAATACAAATAATTTGTGTCGTAAACCATTTAAAATAGTGGGTTTCATTTATTTCGTCGGGCAAGAAGTAACCGTCTGATAATATATTTCAGGAACTTCCAAACTCAGAAAAAAAAAATCAACCATCCAATCCATACTCAAAAACTGCATTCGACTGGGAATGGTCATCGGATGATGACTTTAAAAAATAAATCAAATGAATATTTGAACTGTATCTTTTCTATGTTTGCCACGCGCACGTGTCTGCCACCAACTGACTAAATTACTGTATAAGAACAGTTACCCAGCACGTGCAGCACTTCCATTGCGCATATAAATTGCGCATGACCTGTACCGGCGTGAATCATTCGGCCAGTAAACCCAGTAAAACATATCTTTACAGACCCCCTGCATTTAAATAATCCGCGGATTATTTAGTGGGATTATGCCCAGTACAGTTATGGAATAATGGCATGTAGTGTTTTCAGTGAAGATTTTGATTTTGAAATCGATTTTTATTAAAAACATCATTTACAATAAATAGAAGGAAATTTAAAGCTTAAATCTGAAACAAATATTGCATTTAGTAAGTATTGTCAGGTATCCAGGTAATTGTGGTGGTAAATAATGCTCTTAAAAATTTTTTTTTACAATAATCATAAAATTCATCCATTTTGTGACAATTTTCATATCAGGTAATTTATTCTATCTTGTAATGTTTTGAAGTTATAGTCATTCAAAGACAACACGTATTTTTTGTTGCAATGTCAAAAAACAATCTGGCCTGTACAAGTTGTTCAATAAAAACAATGTGGCGTTTAAAGAGTTAAACGAGAAATCACGGTCTGAAATTTTTACAAATTTTTACACCAATGTTAAATTACAATTTAATTTAAATTTTAAGATTAAGGAATCAATGACATCAACAGGAAAAAAGTGTAAATTCATGGATATATCTCAAAGAAACATTCAGAAGGATGATAACTAAAATGTTCCAATACAACTTAAACTATGGAAGGAAAAGGCCAGCCTCACTGCAAACCTAATGGTAACGGAATACAAGGGAGTTAATGATCTAATCTCCACTCCCATGACAACAATTGAGGTAAATCGTCCCAAAAGCTTGATCATGATTCAATAATTTTACTTACAAAACATATCTTCTCTTATGAGGGCATTTTAATAGTTATCTAAAATGAGTACCGGTATATATGAAGTACCAGTGTAAAATGCTTCAAGTATCGGTACACAACTTTTTAAGGAGATACTAGCTGTTATACTTCTTTCATTTGCTTAGACAATCTTTAGGTAACCAGAAAAAACAGTAATTAAAACTAATTGGATATTATTCTGCTTTACTTAACTCGGGTTATAAATTTATCTATCCTTTAGGTTATAGAAGAAGCCAAATGGCAAAACTTCAACATTCAAGGCATCATTTGGGAAAAGTAAGTTTACTTACTAACCAAATATTTAAGATATAAATTTGTGTCAGGATACAGACCTACTGAGCTAGCCTATTTAATGCCTAACAATACCAAAGATTTTTTATCTAAAGTTCTTTCATTGATACTGATAGAGGAACTTATAGTCTTAATCTCGTCAGATATACAGTCTTTATAACTTCATTCCTATTTTTCAGACCAATATGTTATATTTTTGATAACAAAGATATCGAATACGATATTGCTTATGACATGCTCCTAAATGCCAATAAAGGAGTTGAGGATTATTCTCTATTAAATGAAGAAGTTACAATATCGTCAATTGGCACAAAAATTGATGAAATGTAAGTATTTTTTAGTTACCATATTTCAATTAACATGTTGATTATCATGTGCAATATATCTTACCTTTCAAATGATGTTTCTCGAAAAGAAATCAAACTGAAACCTAAACTATCCATGCTATTTCTGAAAAAAAACTTTTTTTCATCTTGATGATATTTTGCATTCAAATCTCAAGCTTTTGAATAAAACTTCTTGAAATTTGCTCCAAATAATAAAAAAAAAAAACTTTCAACGTGTCTTTAAACTGAAAAAAAAAATGAAAAACATCTTGGCAAGGACAAGTTTCATAACAAATATATCTATCAAGACAAGATGATAAAATATTCACACATTTGATGACTTACACATGCAGACTGAATCGTCCCTCCGGTTTCACACCTGTCCCGATTTCAAAATTCTAATCAAGGTAGGCTTGCCGATGAATATTACATTTCAAAGGTTATTTTTTCTGTGAAAATACTGTAAAATGACATAAATATAATGGATAGGCCTAGTCTACTGCAAAATACAAATAAATGGGGGTCTAATTGATTTTTGTTCTTCCTTGTCTGAAATTTTACTTTGAATATACTTTTTTGTATTACAATCTACCTGTTTACCTGAATTTCATACCTGTAGGCCTGTCATTTCATTTTTGGAATTGTTTGGAAAATATGGTCTTATATTTGTTTTTTATTAAAAACATCATTTACAATAAATAGAAGGAAATTTAAAGCCTAAATCTAGCAAATATTGCATTTAGTAAGTACTGTCAGGTATCCAGGTAATTTTGGTGGTAAATAATGCTCTTAAAATTTTTTTTTTACAATAATCATAAAATTCATCCATTTTGTGACAATTTTCATATCAGGTAATTTATTCTATCTTGTAATGTTTTGAAGTTATAGTCATTCAAAGACAACACGTATTTTTTGTTGCAATGTCAAAAAACAATCTGGCCTGTACAAGTAGTTCAATAAAAACAATGTGGCGTTTAAAGAGTTAAACGAGAAATCACGGTCTGAAATTTTTACAAATTTTTACACCAATGTTAAATTACAATTTAATTTACATTTTAAGATTAAGGAATCAATGACATCAACAGGAAAAAAGTGTAAATTCATGGATATATCTCAAAGAAACATTCAGAAGGATGATAACAAAAATGCTCCAATACAACTTAAACTATGGAAGGAAAAGGCCAGCCTCACTTAAAACGAGAGGGTTAAAGTACGGGTAACAAACCTAATGGTAACGGAATACAAGGGAGTTAATGATCTAAACTCCACTCCCATGACAACAATTGAGGTAAATCGTCCCAAAAGCTTGATCATGATTCAATAATTTTACTTTCAAAAAATGTCTTCTCTTATGAGGGCATTTTAATAGTTATCTTACATGTGTACCGGTATATATGCAGTACCAGTGTAAAATGCTTCAAGTATCGGTACAAAAGGAGATACTAGCTGTTATACTTCTTTGATTTGTTTAGAAAATCTTTAGGTAACCAGAAAAAACAGTAATTAAAACTAATTGGATATTATTCTGCTTTACTTAACTCGAGTTATAAATTTATCTATCGTTAAGGTTATAGAAGAAGCCAAATGGCAAAACATCAACATTCAAGGCATCATTTGGGAAAAGTAAGTTTACTTACTAACCAAATATTTAAGATATAAATTTGTGTCAGGATACAGACCTACTGAGCTACTGAGCTAGCCTATTTAATGCCTAACAATACCAAAGATTTTTTATCTAAAGTTCTTTCATTGATACTGATAGAGGAACTTATAGTCTTAATCTCGTCAGATATACAGTCTTTATAACTTCATTCCTATTTTTCAGACCAATATGTTATATTTTTGATAACAAAGATATCGAATACGATATTGCTTATGACATGCTCCTAAATGCCAATAAAGGAGTTGAGGATTATTCTCTATTAAATGAAGAAGCTACAATATCGTCAATTGGCACAAAAATTGATGAAATGTAAGTATTTTTTAGTTACCATATTTCAATTAACATGTTGATTATCATGTGCAATATATCTTACCTTTCAAATGATGTTTCTCGAAAAGAAATCAAACTTAAACCATGGGATAAAGGGATTGTAAAGAGGTTTTCTTAACTTTTTATGTGTATCGGGAAAACTGATAGCATCAATTTGCACCATTCCAGTTTTCATTCAGACGTCTGTTGTTCTTGAGATTCCACCAAAACAAGTGCGTGTTATGATGTCAACTGTGGGAAATTGAATAGATATCTATAATAGCATGCAGACAGTTCCCCACAGTTGACGTCATAAAACGCGTTAGTTTTAGTGGAATTGCAAAGACCACAGACGTTGGAATACAGAATGGAATGGTGCAAATTGATGCTATCAATGTCCCCGATACACATAAAATATTTAGAAAACCTCTTTACAATCCCTTTAAATATTTGGTACATGTATTAGAAAAAAGACACATCTAGGATGTAAATGAAAGCGCAAAATCATGCTAGATTCTTATGGTGTCCATGAAATAATCTTTAAAACCTCTTAAAGAATTTGACAGTCAATAAACGCTAATAATTATTATACTTTAAAACACTATAGCCTATGTCTTATAAACAGTAAATTATTATACTGTTCAGAATCCTAGCAATTGCTACCTTCAGTGGCATACACAAATTCAAACTTGTCCAGGATCTTATGGATAAAATCCTACACACCAGATATTTATTAAAACTGTTGCCTCTATCGCGTTCACAAGCTAACTGTGGACAGACGGACGAACATGGGCGATGGCAATATACGACCGTAGGCGTATAAAAAGTGAATATTGCGTTAATAAAAGTATCTGAATGTAATATAATTTGATACTCGATACCCAGCCCTAATCACGATTCCTCTCTGCTATCTGTTGGCATATTTTAATGGTTTTCTTTTCCAGAATGGCATGTTGAAACTTATGGATCAAAGGCTGCTTGGGATCAGAAATCACTAGATCCACAGATATTAGCAGAAAAACTATCAAAGTTGTAAAGTCAAAGTTGTAAAGCCAAAGGAAATTGAAAAGAGGGTCGAAGTATTGGGTGCATCATTAGTTGAAAACTACCATAAAAATACAATGAAAAATATAAGAGCTGCATTGAATCGACATCTTTCTGATATAAACTCAGAAATAGACATTGTTAATGACAGATGCTTCAAGATACCAAATCGAGTTTTGGATGGTCTCTTTAAATCTCAAATGAGAGATGGAACTTCAAGAGCTATCAAACACAAAGATATTATCGAAATGGTTGATTTACAAAAAGCCATAAATATTTCGACAATACTGAACAAATCAACCCTATTGTTTTACGCCAATATGTATGGTATACAATAGCTTTACATTATGTTACTAGGGGGCTAGAATTTCATTATCAGCTTCAGAAATGCCATTCAAAAGAGAGTCATCAATATATGCTGAATTTATATGACCTAATCTCCTGAGAGTGGAATACACAGGTTTCAATAACTTTGTAATTATTCTAGGTGCACTAGATAAACCCTGTGGAAGAGCATTATACTGATAAGCTTTTTCATTCCACATAAACCTCAAATATTTTGATGGTCTTTCGTCATACTAATGGAATAATAAGCATTAGAAAAATCAACGCTTCCAAAGTAACAGTTTGGAAAAACAAGAGTAAGTGCTGTTTCAAATGAATCCCATTTTAAAATGATGGTATGTGATAAATTGATTCAAATTTTTCAAATTCAAAATCATTCGATATTTACTATTTGGTTTTTGTCTCACAAAAATAGATGATTAAAATCCCTCTTTATCAAAAATTATGAATTTCATTTGCGATAACCTCAAATTTTTCAGAAGAGAATTTAGGCTGATATGGCATTGACTCCTGAAAGGGAGGCAACTCATCTATAAAGTCCAGATGATAACCTTTCACAAATTCCAAAATTGTTCTATCAGAAGTTAATTTTTCCCATTCATTGATAAACAATGATAATCTACCAGCCTGAAAACTTTAAATTGTTTTACTTGCCTTGAGGTCTACTTTTGCTCGATGAGGGACGACCTTGCCCTCTCTTCTGGAAGTTTTTTGAAGCACCATAATTTGAGCTACTTGCACCAAACCTCTACCACGGAAATGGCCTCTACTGAATCTTCCACGAAAACCTCTACCACGTACTGACCTCGCACGGGAGTTACTGAATCCTCGACCTTGAGAAATCTTATTGCTGATCCTAGAACAGTCTGAAATGTTTTGATCTTAGAACAGTCTGAAATGTTTTTGACACATCATCACCAAAGAGTATACTTGAGAGTTTGGCTACAAAGATGAGAATATTCGCCCTTCATGTCTGGTTTCATGTTTTTTCGTCTTATAAAACATAATTGTTTATTTGCATGGCCGAGTAAAGCTAAAGCCTCCAAAGCTTTCTCCAAATTGTCATCTGAACCTTCGTTAGAAACACTTCCCAAGACATTAGTTAACTTAAAAAATAATAGCCCCTTTAACAAGTGACGTTTGTGCATTCTGAATTTTCTTGTCAGCTATTTTAGTCTGAGCTCTCAAAAATTCCCAAACAAGTTAGTTTGTTTTAATATTCACCAGAGAAGTACAATTTTCTGGTCGAGCTATGGTCTTGATCAATTCAAAATATCGATCTTCTTCGATTCCTTCACGGAACCATCCAACAACCAATGAAGCTAATTCATCGTTAACTGGAACAGCACATGTATCCTTCAAAACACTTAAAATGTCCACAGAATCTGAAGGTACACTTTGAATGGAAAATGGTTTCGATCCCGATTGACTCGAACCGGTGTGACAGTTTGAGATGTCCAGCAGTTTGAAATGTCCAATGGCACATGCGCACTAGTCGCGGACATTTCAAACTGTGACCGACACAGTTTGAGATGTCCGGGCGTGTTAGGATGTCCATTTTGGAAAGACATGTTATTTTAAACAAATAAGCATAAACATTTTTTAGTAGGCCTAGGCCTAGTCCAAGTTGTCTTTGGTCCGAGTTGTCATGATTCCGATTTGGTATTGTATAACGGCCAAGGTCACAAAATGAAAACAAACCGTTTGTTTGAAGTCAAGCGTCGACATGAATAATGGGGTGGGTTTCAAAAGCCTACCGCCAACCGCTGCCAACCGATAGCAAAAAAAGGCGCCAAAATTGGTATTGTTAAATGTAAGGATCGTAGATTTTCATACAATAAAACGAAACTATTTAATTTGACGGAAAAAATTATGGAATCAAAATTATCTTAAGAATGAAACGAAAAAAATAAATCTTTATTTTCGTGTTCAGCCATTTCTTTCTTTTTCCAAGTGCTGGAAGTGTGCTTCCAGTCTTGGTGAAGCGTTTTATGAACTAAATATACTCCATGATGCCGACGAAGTTAAATAAATAAATTAAGGGAAGTAACTCTGAAACAAACGACCTTCCTGTCGTGATCATTTAAAAAAGATTTAAGGGTACTTTTACGGTTAATTGTGTGTCCCATTTGAATACAAATTAGATTATTGCTTTTTTGGCATGGATTGAATCCGTTAACGTGAAGAAAAACATCGCTGAACACGAAAAGAAAATATTTAATTTTTTTCGTTTCATTTTTAAAATAATTTTGATTCCATAATTTTGACGTCAACAAAAGTAAAATTGAATAGTTTCGTTTTATTGTATGAAAATTTACGATCCTTAAATTTAACAATATCTATTTTGGCGCATTTTTTTCCTTCCGGTAGACCGGTTGGCAGCGGTTGGCGGTAGGCTTTTGAAACCCACCCTGAATAATGGCGTCTTTGTGAGTTGTCAAAATTGTGGAAGATTTGAAAGCTTTTTGCTACTTAAAGGGATTAAGATGAAATTTTCAGAGGCTATCACCTACCAGCGGTGCCAACTTCTATAAATGATTTGTAGAAGCGATTTTGGGTGAAGACAAGGCTAGCCTAGAGCGAACATGAGTCAACACTCAGTCAGTGTCAGTAGTAGGCTAGGCCCACGGAACTAGGCTTAATCGTGTAGTAGACTAGAAGAAAGAAGAAGACATGATGTACCTTACAACTCCTTACAAGGCATGGGTCGTGATTCAAAAACTGGTGAAACAGTGAGTATATTGTACCTTTTTTGCTGGGTAAATATTTACTCTTTTACCTAACTTTATAATTTGTGTTCAAAAGACCTAGGGAAGAACAGAACAAGGAGTGTTGCATGTTTCAGTTTCATTTGCAATCTAGCCCCAACACACAAACATAGGCCTAGTTTTCTTTATAAGACATATAGAGAGATGTAGGATTACTACATTAAGAACTAAGAATATATGGATGTACTACCTCTGAATTTATTACATACTACGTTTCGAAACACATGCAGGTAACGTTGTCAAATAAAATCTAGTATGTAATAAATTCAGAGGTAGTACATCCATATATTCTTAGTTCTTAATAGGCCTAGTTCACAACCATTTTGCATCTCTACTATTTGTGAAAATGTTTGTAATTTCAAGAAAATCTTTCATTTAGGCCATTTTGAAATCTTCAAGACTGTAGGCTATATATAGGCCTAGCATATAGCCTATTTAATACTCAGTATAGGCCTTAACTATCCAAAAATTAATAACATAAATTAAAATACTTTCTATTGTTCCAATCCAACACCTCATCTCCATCTAATTTTAATAGGTGATTTAAATAATAAAATATTACAAATTGATTCATTGTTATATAAATATAGCTTGAAATATTTATTTTTTTACTTCTGTAGGCCAAACGGATCTATTGGAGAAAAGTATTTGTGAAGAAGTACAAACTTTGCCATTGGAATGATACTGAAAAACGACTTGGAAAGATGTTCCTTAGGTGTCAGTGAATGTAATCTGTTTACATTTACAGACCTTTATGGTGCTTTATCAACAGACTGTCCAGATGCTGTGGTGTACCAAAGTTTAAAAAAACCCTATTGATGTCATTTAATAATAATGTTTTCAATATATTTAAAGAGACATTACATGTTCTGCAAAAACAATCAATAAACATGTATTATAACCAGAGTTTTGTGCTTTTACAAATTTACTCTGCTGAACAGTCAATGTCAAGGGTACAATTAGCTGCCAAAAAACATCTGACCTGATATAAACTGGAATCTAGAACAATCTAGCTGGAAAGATATCAATGATAGCTTTTACAGTGTTGTTCTATCAATAATCAGACAAGGCAGGTTACTACTACTAGGGCTCTCAAAAAACTATAAAATGTTGGGCATTCGATCTATTAACCATTTAGGTGGAATATTTCTTGATACATTCTTTATTTTTCTCAACTTGAAAAGAACAATGGCTATGGTACATCTTCAATGGCACCTTTATCAAATATTTGAGGCCATTGGTTAGGTGCCAAGTTACTATAACCCATGATAAAATATACATGTAATACGTTTTATTCAAGTCGGCCCACATGCACATACATCAATATCACTATTGTCAAAATTGCAGTTCCCAGAAAATCTTAAGTCAAATTAATCCAAACGCCAAATTTCAATAAGGTCAATTCCTGTTTACAGAAAAGTAGTTAAAAAGTAGGCCTAGGCCTAGCCTAAGTTTGATTGCTCGGAATAGTCAATTTTTTCGAAAATCTCAGTTATGACTGTAGCCCAAGCAGCTGTTAAAAAAGAAAACTATTATAGAAAACAATGAAAGATTGTTAGGTTGCGATCTTTATCAATTTTGGATGAAAAAAATTAAAAATAGAAAAGATAAGCGATCCTCGTTGATCGTCAGTTTCTCTGTGTATTATTGAGTAACTACCTTTTCTCGTACAAGTTCAAGGTCGATCAATCAAAGTTTTCGTCCTTTAACTTTGTAGGTTATTGTGCAGAGTTGTTTGTCATTTAGAAAGGTTTTGAAAAAATAAAAAAATAAAAGCAAGAAGTATTCAATATCACGATGAAAAGGAAAGAGGCTTAAAATGATTCGAAAATTGTATGATTGAAAGTTTCTAAATGTTGCATTTAGCAACTACCTTGAGTTAGCTTAGTACAAAAAAGTCGTGAAAATACGATCGTCTTATTTTGCCTAAAGTTGAATACTAAGGTTTTTTTTTGGCATTGTAAAACGTTTTTATAAATAAAATGGAGTATGAAATGATTTCATGTCACCCTTCAACATTACTTAAACTAAATATTTTGAGAAAATGTAAATTATCTATGAAATTGGACATCTGAAACTGGCGAAATAAAAGGTTCACCGTCACACGCGATGACGTTCGATCAACGCATGCGTAATACAAATTGGACATCTCAAACTGGTGGACATCTCAAACTGCTACACCGGCGTTATTATTTACATCGGCAACGCTAGTTTTGCCTTTTGTCTTTGGTGTACTCGAACCTGGTAGCTGCATATCAGAACCTTTCGAACCCGAAACACTTTGAGATGAAGAAACCTCATGTTTCTTCCCTTTTTGATTATTCGCTCCAATAGAAGTACTATTATTAGCACTTGCCATCGTAACCAATGTAAACAATATGGCGTCTTAAAATACAAAAACTCGAAACAAAACATCAAGAGACAAAACAAAGCGTTTCTATCTAAACGAATGTTTTGAAATAGTTCAATTTACAAAGTAACAGAGATATAAACTCATCGCCCATGTCAACAAGTAAATCTGATTAAACTTAAACCAGTGACAAAACCACGTCCTATCACAACGGCTTAGAGCAGTTCAATGATTTGTCACGGCTGCGCAGTACTATTCACATAATCTCGAAAGTGAGACTTTGCGAGAAATAATTATACTTTTGGGTGTACCCTCTCTTTCAGGGATAATGTATCTTTAAAGTTTGTTTTTGATGTTTGTATAGATTAGGTTATCATAGTGTATATTTATATGCATACTTTTAGGTTCTGGTTGATCTTGAATGTATTGACGTGGATGTTTATTAGTTACATGACATGCTTAGCACGTGCATTGATATCGCAGGACTAGTATAAGGTTCGCAAATATTTAGTTGGGGGCTCATTCTGATGTAATCAGAGTTGTGTCGTTGGTCTCGTCGTATTATAGTAGTCGTAGATTAGTTTTCACAGCTTTGTAATGTAGGCTTCGACTAGTCTGGGTGACATGAAAATAGTCGATAGTTAATAGCTGATATAGTGAAGTTCTATGGTCACTTTTAAAATGGTACTGATGTCTGGGTGAGGCCTAAAAGTTTGTATTCATCTAATGGTGTGGGAAATGTTGTCTGGGTGACGCAACAAGACATTTCTTTGTCTATCTGACATACTGGTGACATGACTACAGACGACCAACTTTTGTTATTGTAACTAAGCATCAACAGATATTGTGAGGTGATTATACTTATGATGGTAATTAAATCTCGTTAATCTTGCGAGTGAACTATAATGTTATTATGGCGGAGTAACTCTAAGATGGCTGAAGATAAGATTTATATGAACTGAAATTGGGGGTGGTTTTATATAGTTTATGTCTATTTTTATGTTTACTTTTTTTTAATGTATAAGTATATGTGTTGTTGCCGGCTTAGTAAATTTGTTTATTTATAAGACTCTTATTATTGGGTCTTCGTTGGGGTGATTCTGAAGTGTGAAACATTCCGTCCGTCCATCCTGTGACAAATAGTTATTTGAAAAAATTCAATATAATAAAATTGGGGGATAGACTGATATATATACCAGCATGTGCATATTTCTCAATACCCATATCTCCTCAATACCCATAAAGGTTAAAAAAATACCTGTTTATTATCATAAATATCATAAATTGTTTTCTTGGATTTTTGCCTAAGCCTTATAAAAAATGGTGATGTTCAATTACATCTAATGAAATTAACTTCTTTTATAATCATTGCTGAATTCTCAGTAGAGCCTGTGTTTATGTCTTCTTCTGATTCTGTTTCAACATTGTAGATGTTATCATCTATGGTATGCAAAACAAGATAACATCTGTGGGAGATATGCACAAATATGAGTTTTTGCAATTGATTTTTGAAAACCACCAGAGCTCTTTTTGGCATGGATCAATCCATTTCGTTGCTATAAGTATTATAGCGGACATTGACACGACAAAAGTTAGAAAGATAGCTTGCCAGGCAAGGTAACATACGCCCACTGGCAGCATTGAATTTGAAAAATAAATAGAGCAATGACTCAAAAACATTCACTAAATGGATATTAAAGTCAAGGGCAAAAACTCAAAAACATCAAGTTTCATCAAAATCCATTGAAAATTGTAGCTTCTATTGAACCCACAATAAAATTTTGACACAATCTTACTAAGTCAAGGCCAATAACTAAAAAACTGTTCATCGCAAAATCTTCAAATTCGAACTTGACCGTTGTCTTATCAATTCCAATGCTCACACCAAGTTTCATTTAAATCCATTGAAAATTGTAGCTTCTATTTTGTCTACAACAAATATAGAGGCAGGGGCAATAACTCCAAAACTGTTTATCGCAAAATCGTCCAAATCGAACTTGACCGCCCTCTTATAAATTCCAATACTCATACCAAGTTTCATTAAAATCCATAGATAATTGTAGCTTCTATAGTGTCTACAGAAAATGAATTTTTACGCAATTTTACTTAGTCAGGGCAATTACTCATAAACTATTCATCAAAAAATCGTCAAATATGAATTTCTGATAAAAACTGTAGCCTATATCGTGGATATAACCCAAATTTGACGCGTTTTTACTAAGTCAAGGGTAATAACTCAAAATCTGTTCATTCGATAATTTCCATTTTGGAACTTGACCGAGATATCATCATTATATACATGTACACCAAGTTTCATTAAGATCGGATAAAAAGTGTAGCCTCTATCGTGGATACAACCCTAATTTGATGCGTTTTTACTAAGTCAAGGCAATAACTCAAAATCCCTTCATGCAATGATTTCCATTTTTGACCTTGACAGAGATATCATCAATATATACATGTATACCAAGTTTCATTAAGATCAGATTTACTAAGTCAAGTGCAATAACTCAAAAAACGTGCATGCGATAATTTCCATTTTCGAACTTGACCGAGATATCATCAATATATACATGTATACCAAGTTTCATTAAGATCGGATAAAAACTGTAGCCTCTATTGTGGATACAACCCAAATTTGACGCGTTTTTACTAAGTCAAGTGCAATAACTCAAAAACCGTTCATGCGATAATTTCCATTTTCGAACTTGACCGCGATATCATCAATATATACATGTATACCAAGTTTCATTAAGATCGGATAAAAACCGTAGCCTCTATCGTGGATACAACAAATGTGGACGGACCGACGGACGGACGGACGGACAGGGGCGACGGCAATATACGTCCACATTTCCATGTGGGCGTATAAAAATAACTGATGGATTTTGTCCATACTGAAATGTACATGTATGTGTTACTCGACCCATTATAGCATTGTTATAATTGATGAATTATTGTTCAGCTCTACTGAATCAAAAGACTCGCCTTTGGTTAATTTCACACATAAAAATAGGTTTATATAAAACAGATTCGTTGTCGTGATATACGAGTGTTATAACACAGTTACAATCTGAACACTGCTAAAATATATGGTTGGGAAACTTACCTCTAAGAAATATAATACACGGGACCTAATCTACGAGACATTGTTTTTAGAATCCCGTAATAATTATACATTTGCAGACAAGGACCTTGACTGAAACGATCCCATAAGGCCATGTTTTAACCGCCATTTATAGAAAAACGTGATTGAAAGCCTATCTGTGTTAAAAACATAAGTAAAATACAGGGTAGTGTGGGGTAAGTTTTGGCATGGAAGTATAATCCCTACTCCATGTGATCGATAAGGGTCTGTTTAGATAGTCGATATGCTGTTTAATCAATTAATTTAACTAATTTTGCAGTTTTTAATTCTCAAACGTAAACAATTTGGGCTCGTAAATAACGTTACAATGTACCGTTGATTTCAATTTGATTTTTTCTTAAAAATCGAAAATTGTTATTTTATTATTTTTAATTGTTCGTTAAAAAGTTGAAAATTGATATAAAATTGATATTTAAAGGGTTTCCTTATGTAATCATGGATACTATAGCACATTTTGTAATTAACTGTCCCGTAAATTACAGAATAGAATATCACACATTAATCTTTATTATTTAACTTTTATTTTCCATTTTAGCATGGCAAAACCAAAATCAGAAAAGAATACCGTGCACGTAAAAAAGCCAAATTGGGTGATTTATGGTTAGAGCAAGAAAATCAAAGAGTCAAAAATATTATGAACGGGTTAATGAATTGAATAGGAAAGACAAGGCTGAGAGGAGAAAAAAGGTGCGAAGTATGTGAAAGATTTTAGACAGAGAAAACGTACAGTACCGGAAGCAGAAGACCAACCATTCTAGACCTCAGATAATAGGGGAAGATGAAAATGTTGTATCTTCGTCCACTGCAATAAATGAATCAAATTCTGTGAACACCCCTCTAATAGGCAAATTACCTACCCACAGATCAGCGGGGAAAAAATCTAGAGCTTTAATGAAAGAATATAGAGAATTGAACAAAGAAAAATTGAAAAATAAGACTTTTACCAGGTCAGTAAAACAAAATCCAGAAACGTTTCGAAAGGACTAATTAGCAGTGTCTGTAAGAAATCCAGCAAAGTAGATAAATTCATTAGAGTTTCGGGATTAAGTCCGAAGAACATAAAGCCTATAAGAAAACGGTTGTTATTTGCCGAATGTTTAGTTGAAGACGTCAAAATAGCAAAAGATGAAAACACACTCTAAAAACCTCTGTAAAATTATTTCTGGTGGAACCACCAAAAAGTATAAAATGTTACACCTTTAAAAGGAAAAAATAAAAATAGCTCGAGGAAATTTTAAGCTGAAAACTGCAGATAAATCGATTTCATGGGTAAAGAGAATTCGCGAACGGAAAGAAAAAAGAGGAGGTCCGACATTTTTTAGAACACGACGATAACTCAAGGATAAGTGCCGGGCAAGGCTGATGCTTTCAAAACGGGTGCTAAACAAAAAACTTAAAAAGAGTATCCTCAATGATTATCTTCATTATTTGTTTTTACAATTTACCACAGAAAGTAACTCTATCGTAGCTTTTACAACTTTCTGTAAATATAGACCAAAATATATATATTTAGTCAATTTCTTATGATCAAAGCATCAAACTTTTTCTATGAAACTAAAATGTCTGAAGATTTTAAATCTGATGAACATCACCAGTCCAGTTAAATTTGTAGAACATTATAGAGATGGTATTGATCAGATGCTTTCCAAGTTACATGATACAAATGTTTCGTTTGAAGAAACCGAATGGAGACGAGCGTTTAAGAGTAGTTGATACCTGTGTCAGTAGAGAAGAATTTGTGAAGTTGATGAAGGATGAGTTTAAGAATTTCATAGACCATACAGAATTTGTGAAGTTGATGAAGGATGAGTTTAAGAATTTCATAGACCCAGGCATGCTACGTTATGGCGAACGGCTGAACGCGTTCGCCTGGCGGTCGCGCAATGTTGATTTAGGGAGACCGAATTTCGGTTACCATAATCATAGTTTCGTTCGCCAAAATGTTTTGGGATATTATCGGCACCACGATGTCTCTAAATAAGATTTAATTTACTTCAGTTTCGATGGCGTTACTCGCGGCCTTCGCCACTCAATATGAACCGCTATATAAACACACTCGGAGAAATAATATGGCCATTTTATCATAAAATGTTCAAAATAAACGCACGAAAAACAATAACATTGAGAGAAGAACCCGGGAATCCCCAAGTCACTGTTCAGTAAACTGCGATCCGATTGGTTGATAAGGAGGACACCTCAACAATACATTAATATGACGTCATATTCTGTAGGAATGTCGGTCATAATTCTAAAAGTTTTATTAGTATCGAAGTTCTAACCTTAAATCTAAATAAGCAACCCCAACGGAATTATATTAGCTACAAATATAATCTGTGGGTTACAAATTGTAAAAGTTATAAACAGTTCAAAAACTGAAATGATGATATTTCTCTCGTCTCGAAGCGAAATTGTTCGACATCGAGGTCACGCCGGGCCGAGAAGTTACGAGTATTTACATCGATGACGTCTGCACGTTTACATGTTGCCGCCATTTGCCGATAATGGCGACACCGAAAAATTGGACGTCTATACAACAAGAGGCGAAACGGAGACATTTACGAGGTGCGTCTTTGGTATCGTTAAAACAGTATGTAGACGGAATTCATTACGTTCACCGACTTAATTTAGAACGACACTGTAATAGTGTATATCACCAATTATCAGATCCAAGTTTTAGTGACATGAGTTCAGAGAATAGTAGGCCTACACATCAACCACGTATCGATTTATCCATCATAAACACGAACAAATCAATGTATGGTGGGTATTTTAGAACTGCCCTGTTCATTGCACAACAAGAGTTACCCATCGTTAAATTTGAAAAACTGGTCGACCTACAGAGGTCAAATGGATTGAATTTGCCCCAAAATTCCTCTCGACAAAGGGCAAAGCTGATGATAGAAATTTTAGCAGGAACTGTCAGAAAAAATATTTCAAAAATCATGTCTGAAGTAAACTTTATGTCAGCACTAAGTGATGGATCAGAGGCCAGGAAAACTCGAGAGGAGAAAGAACTAGTATATACTAAATTAGTTCGACATGGTATACCAGTAACCCTGTTCCTCAAATGTCAGAGGATGATTGACTTTGGAGGAACAGGTGCAGATGCTGTTCACAAGGCAGTGAGGGGTGCTTTTGTAGAATTTGGTTTAGATATTTCAGCAGATGGGAAAGACAAAACCAAACTTGTCTCTGTCTGTGCAGATGGGGCCAGTACAAACATGGGCTGCAAACGTGGGGCTATGGTTGTTTTACAACGGGATATACCGTGGCTGGTTATAATCCACTGTAGTCTTCATAAATTGGAACTCACAGTAATAGATGGCTTTAAAGCTGCAAAAGATTTTGAAGAAATAGACAATCAACTCATCAGTTTGTTCAAAACATTCAAAGACAGCGGCAAATGTTGGAGAATTCTTCTGCTAATTTCGGAGAGACTTGGAGTGACAATACGAAGGTTTGTTAAATCCCAAGGAACACGTTTTCAGGCTCATAAAAGAATGCCCTTGATGTTTTGATTTACAACTTCTGTGTACTGTTATTATTTGCAGAGAATGCAACTACAACAACAAAACTTCTCACTCCAGGGATGAAAACTAGATTTGAAGGTTTTAGAAAGAAATGGATTCAATATGACTTTCCCGTTCGAATAATGTTTTACAGACAGGTTTTAAATGCCACAAGCAAACTGTCACTGATTATATAGAACGTGATGATAGTCTAATAACCGATGTGATGGATGCCTTGGAAGATTGTAGTGAATGTCTTGAAACTATGCTTGAAGAAAAGTGCCGACCACCCGAGGTCCTAGGTGTATTTGAGTGTCGTACCGTTGAAGAAGAGGATAGTGTTCTCCCAAAAG
Source organism: Nipponacmea schrenckii (assembly GCA_030562195.1). Lineage (NCBI taxonomy): Eukaryota > Metazoa > Mollusca > Gastropoda > Lottiidae > Nipponacmea > Nipponacmea schrenckii. The sequence goes on from CM060199.1 coordinate 26,419,117, forward strand.
TTAAAGCTACGAGTATGCCTTCAACACTCTCCTTGGGTGATAGATCAAAATTGTCTGAGAACCAAAAGAGATTCTTGGAGAAACACATTAGAGTGGAGATCAGTAGTTCGCAAGAATTCAAATTAACACAAGTGCAACGTGGTAATCAGGCCATTTCTAAAATCAAAAAGAATCTAATTCCCGAGATAAAGAAATGTATTGACAGCAGATTTGATACATTAAAAGCAGATAATCTTTTGCAATCTATGAGAATTGTTGACCACACCACATGGGATCACAGTGACAAAGCGTATCGAAATGGTGCCATTGAAAAGATTTATGAACATTATCAAAATAGTTTTACACATAAAGAATTCAGTATTAGGAATGCACTAGAGGAATGGAAACAACTCAAAAAAATAGTAAAAAGGAAATATCCAACCATCAAAGACAAACTCTTTCTTTGGGAAAAGGTTTATGCGAACGAAAAGAAAGACTTACATAACATTTTACTTATAATTGAGATATGTTTAGCAATCGCTGTAGCAAATGGTTGAAAGAGGCTTCAGTCTAACTAGGAGACTTATGACTGATTCAAGAACTCGTCTAAAGAACTCTACTCTTGATGATCTTCTGATGCTAAAACTGAATGTACCCATCCTTTGCAAACTTGATCCCTCCTATGAACAAACACTGATAACAAAAAGTGTTGAAACCTACATGGCCAAGGGAAGATGGAATCCTTCTACACATGTAACCTTCAAGCGTGCTCCTGCAAAACAAGTTTGCGCGACACAAGCCAAGATAATTTGATGGAGGAGGTTATTCATAGTGATGTCATTGTGGGTGATGAGCAAACAAATAGATCATTTTAGTTTAATTGTTTTTGTTTATGACTATAAAGTGTGAGACTCATAAGAAAGACACATTTATTCATGATTTAGTTTTGTACAGTACAGTATCATTGAACATTGGGTGTAATCTTGACTTTACATTGCAAAATAAGTTGCACATACTTTGGTTTGGTTTATTTAGTTATTATAGTTGAATACATTGAATTAAAATTAAAATATGGTGTGATGTTTTTGTTTAGTCGTTGAAGAGATCTTTGATTAAACTATTTGATATGAGCACTGCCTGATAACTGATTGCTAGGGTGGACTTATCAGGTCTGCCTGACTCAAATCTGACACTTTAGGTCAATCCCTTACAGGTGTAGCCATGGTTTATCAATAAGGTTACCTTAAATTCATTGAGCGAAACCTGGGGTTACCTAAAATATATCTAGCGTAACCTAAAAAGAGGTTAACATAGTTTATTAGCGAGACCTAAAATGGGTTACCATGGAAAATCTTACCTAGCATACCTGTAGACCATACAGATAAGATTAAAAGTCAATATTCAGCATTCAAGAAGATGAAAGAAACCTTACCAAATAATCAAGTCCTCGTACATATGGATTTTTCCGAAAATTATACTTGTAAGCACTTAGAAGAAGTGCATTCAGCTTATTTTAGCACCACAGAAGTAGCTCTCCATCCTATTGTAATATATTTTACCACAACAGATAATACTCCAGGCCTTAAACAATTTATTGTATCAGATATTTTACGTCACAACGCTACTTTTATCAAAAAATTAATCCCAATTATTGTACAAAGAATTCCAGGTGTAAATTTTGTGCATTTTTGGACAGATTCTCCGACTTCGCAATACAGAAATAAAACCATCTTTGATATTGTTTCTAGATTTGAAGAATTGTTCCATATGAAATGCTCTTGGCATTATTTCGAAGCTGGTCACGGGAAGGGGGCCTGTGATGGCATTGGGGGGAACAAATAAACGTAATGCAGATATGGCGGTCGTTAAAGACTCGGTAGCAACGGATTTTATACGCTGGGCTGCATCAAATACATAAAGCCTTCCTTGTCAATTATTCCTTTGTCTCTCAAAGTGATTATGATACCAGCAAAGAAGAAGTAGAAGAGAGATCTAAAACAACCAAGGCTATAAAGGGTACGATGAATATCCATGCCGTATTTGGAAAACCTGGATGATATATGACGAGATCAACAACCTATGTGCGTTCCGATTGCTTCGGAACCGATGGGTTCAACTGTAATTTAAACTGTCCCTGAAAATCACATGAAATATTCAAAAAACATACGGGGGATATTTTCCGGCCTTTACTATTAAGTTAGGCATGTCACATGTACTCTCAGAGCCTTTAAAGAACAGGTTGAACAAACTTAACATAGTGTGTGATAAACAAAATACAAAATATAATCAATCAAACATCGGAAAACGTTTAAAAACGTTTAAAAACGAACGATTATCAAGAACAAGTTAAAATTATGTGTCGGTATGCGGTAGGCTATCGAAATATTGATAAGATGATTGTGGCAGAACATGTTTCATTGACGGTAAGTCTGTGAATTGTCTCAGTGTTATGGGCGGCGCGACTGGAAACGTTTAAAAACGAACGATTATCAAGAACAAGTTAAAATTATGTGTCGGTATGCGGTAGGCTATCGAAATATTGATAAGATGATTGTGGCAGAACATGTTTCATTGACGGTAAGTCTGTGAATTTTCTCAGTGTTATGGGCGGCGCGACTGGAAACGTTTAAAAACGAACGATTATCAAGAACAAGTTACAATTATGTGTCGGTATGCGGTAGGCTATCGAAATATTGATAAGATGATTGTGGCAGAACATGTTTCATTGACGGTAAGTCTGTGAATTTTCTCAGTGTTATGGGCGGCGCGACTGGAAACGTTTAAAACGAACGATTATCAAGAACAAGTTAAAATTATGTGTCGGTATGCGGTAGGCTATCGAAATATTGATAAGATGATTGTGGCAGAACATTTTCATTGACGGTAAGTCTGTGAATTTTCTCAGTGTTATGGGAGGCGCGACTGGAAAGTAACCCATTCAAAGTCATTAGGCGGTAATCGTTGGCATCCCCAATTTGTTTTGTGTGCAAACCCATGTATTGCTTGACAAGTTGAATTTCCAAGCCCATAATGTAACGAATCATTATCGACAATTTGTTTAACATGATGCTTGAAGGCTATTTGTACAATTCATTATACATGATTTGGAGAACATGATACGGAAGGCTGTATATCTCATTCATGGCACGGAGGGTTATAACACACATTTTTCTCTCAATACAAGAATGCATGGAGTCACACTCCATTTGCGAGTGACCCAAGACGAGGTATTTTTGAATAATTGTAACCCACGTTTTGTTGGCCAATTCAATAAACGCATTTGAAACAGAAGTGTTGCGATTCTGATATCCACAATCGTCGCTCCATATTATAATCTCTCCCAACATACTGTCAATTACCTTTTGAAAATGGTTGTATTGAAGGTGAGCAAATACACTACGGAGATTCCCTCACTGTCTTCCCAAACAAAGCAGTAACCGTCATGAGTCTGCAGGTTGTAAAAAGTAAAATTATGAACTTGCAGTTTTGTTTTGTAAAACATTGCGCCAGCTTTTGTTTTGGGACATAACAAAACAGCATGCAAGTCAACTGTACAGACCGATTTTTTATCATTGGCAGCCTCCTTATGGCTGTTTTTTTCAGCTCTCGCTAGGTTTTTAGCATCAATATGGGCATCATACATATCTTTGGTAAGGTTTCCCTTGCTATAGCTGATGCAAACATTGCATTGATCCTTACGTGTATGAAAACTGAGAAATTCTCTTTGTGAAATACTTCGTTGAAAACGGTCATAGATATTACTCTCATATTGTGTAATTCAGCTACCTTATGGTAATCACGGTGAAGGCAATAGATGTTCCTGGATTTCATACGTAGATGTATTTCTACAGTAGTGAGATGGGACATATGGAAGATCAGACAACCACCTTTTAACGAAGTCGAGGTCACTGTCTGACACAGGAGTTTTTGGACCTGGAACCCTTGTTTTTAAAAACATGCATTGTGTTAGTACATGTAATTAAGAGTTGGACGTAGAATTTTACCACTAGTAAGTGTGGTTTAGATCAGTTTTATTATCCCTACTCCAAAAAGAGAAAATCCATAACTGGCAAATTCGAATGGAAGTGGTGTATAGCAAGTGGGCCTACCTATCAGTTTTGGGGGTCTTCATTGCTTTACTCTCTTTCGATTGAGTATCATCTACCCACAAGAAAATGGTCCTCTCGGGTATACCAAGAGTAGACGAAAAGAGTCCTTTGCATACTCTGTATTTGGTTCCATCTTCAATTTGTAGTTGGTAAATGTATGAGCATTGAATACTGTATTCGGATGCAGTTATCCATGTGCTACTCTGCGACTGGGTTTGTCAATTCGGCATCCCTTTCAGAGATTGCACATAGCTAATAAAGTTTATTTGGTATACCTTTGTCACTAAAGTTTTAACGTAAACTTTTCTTTCTTTCCAGGAATTCATGGACCAAAATTTGTTGAAGACCCAAAGCCTCTCATCTTCACTCATTGTCTGACAGTCTCGAAACTTTGACTTCGAATAATATCCTGACGAGCAGGGGGGGGGGGGGGCAATGGCCCTTGCTGGCTTATCTACATCTTTTCTGTTTGTATACATCTCACCACTCAGCCGTTTATGCTTTGGTACATTCATCTTCCAGGTATTTTCAACGGGACGTTTATGCCTTTTCAGGATTTTCGAATCCTTTACCTGGCATTAAAATAAATAGTGAGACATATTAATAGTATTCATTAAATTCAATTTCTGTGACACAGTAATATCATACACAACATTAGGGAATGAACAACGGCAGTGGAAACGGGAAAACGAATAAAGTGGACTAAGTCCTGATACAGATCTGAGATCGAGTTTGTCAAGTCAGGTGTTCCTTTCGGAAATTCCACATATCAGCTTATATTTATTTTGGTATATTTATTACGCGTCCATAGGCCAGTAACTCGGGTTGTCACTGTGGTCGTTATGCAAGTAACTTACTAAATTAACTTCAGTTTCTTCTTCTGTGTGAGATGATGTAGATAATTCATCCGTTAGTTTAAAATCTGGATCACCGTCGGAATCATCTCCTAACGTCTTTTCAGATGAAAGTTCATCATCGGATGTCTGACTAACAATAGTCTGCAATGCCTGACCGACTACGGATGATAACCCATCAAATGATTGTTGACCTATTTCTACAGGTGTGAATTCTTCATTTTCGATCTCACGTCCAATCAAGTCTTCTAGAGGTACAGGTTCCCACCCATCGCTACTTGTAACACTAACAGGAGTATCTCCATCATCATCTAGAAATGATATTGATATAGCATTAGTAGGCATATAGGATACACCTATGGTTTGTATGCAGTATACAGAAAATGAATTTGGTTCGTTATTAACATTCTCCGATACGTAAAGTATACACATTATGACGTCATAGGTGGTGAATGTACGTGAATATGCACGTGCTACAAGTAACTTCAATCGATCTCTATCAGTTGAAAAATGAACTACTGAGAAGACATCTCTGTAAATGGGGTTGCCAAGTGCAGTCTTTTAAATAGGATTATTGAGTGCCGGTTTTAATAATGACTTCACCCATTGACCCCTTAGTAGGCTAATAGTAGCCTTGAAGGTCGAATGTCAAATTTAATAAAGCAAGTTTCACAATAAGCCAACATAATTAAATTGTAAACTATGTTGGGATAAATGCTTAATGATGTTTATTTACTTCAACATCAACTAAGAGAGGTTAGTAACGATTTTTTAAGTATTTCAACGTCATTCGTGAATAAAAACCTATTTTATCATGCAAAGGAAAACATATTCTTTTAATATGCAAGTTTTGGTGAAGAAACTTTGATATTTTCGTACAACTTTTGATGTTTAAAATATTTGTCCCCGTACAGGGACACAGGACTTGATTACTAGAAAATTGCCCATAACGTAAATTTCCACATACTTTCTTTATGTTTCAAGTATTTCTATGTTTATGTAGGCCTGCCTGTGAAAACTGTGTTGTTGCAAAATTGTCCATTTTCTTTATGATTGATATTTCAGTAAAGAAAGCTCGTTATGATCTAACTCACATACATGAAATGCTAGATGATTCAGATATTTCTGAAATGTCAAGTGATTCGAATGATGATGACGATGGTTTTGTTTGCGAGTCAGTCGCGGTAGCAAGTTCAAGTAGTGAGAGTGAATTGGAAAATGAAGAACCAAACTTGGAAAAACGCAGAAAAAAATTTGAGAAAAACAGAAGAGTGGGTGAAATCTAGACTTAAATATCTTGTTATTATTCATGATAGGCCTACAGTAGGTTACTGATTTGCACGAGATACACCCTATAATAGGATAACAGGTTTAATTTGGGCCTTTTGTCATGTCAAGATTTTAATTGTTTCTATTTTAGATTTATACCAACTATAGACAATTTAGTAGAAGAAGAAAATCGACATAATGAAAACCTAAGTCCGGCTGATTATTTTAGAAAATATTTTGATAAGGAAATGTATTCATTGATGTCAGACATGACCAACCGATATCATCAACCGATATCACCAACAAAATTCTGGTAAATTACTCAACACCACTGCTACTGAAATCCGAACTTTTGTTGGATGTTCAATTTTAATGGGTTCTGTTAATGTAAGTTGAAATGATCATTTTGAAACCATTTAAATGAAGATGATGATGACTTAAGACTCAAATTGTAGAAAATTTTATTGTGGTACTTGTTCCATTCAAACCAACATTTAAGGGACTAAAGATGAGCATGTTAATTTTGATTAATTAATTTTCCAGATGAGACTATACTGGCAACGGCACACAAAGATGCCAGCAAAAGCAAATGCCATGACGAGAGATACGGAATAATTTAAAAGTTGTTGTTTATCTCGCAGTAACCAAAGAACAGAAAGATGATCGTTTGTGGAAAGTTAGACCTTTCCTAGATAAATTAAATCTAGGAGTAGGGGCTGTCTTAAGATTAGTTAAGCATGTACCGCCTGGTCATTTGATATTCACTGATAGGTTTTTTACAACGCTCGATTTGATAGATGAGCTTCGCAAAAATCAATTGTATCTAACAGGTAAGCTTACAATTAATAAGAGATATGTGCAAGTACAATTTAGCAGTGATATGGACATGAAAGATAGCTTGCCAGGCAAGGTAATATACGCCCACTGGCAGCATTTATTTCAAATAAAAAACTTTTCAGTAAGGTTACAAAAGTGGAATGAAATATTCAACCTTCCACCATATATTTTTTTCTAGGGTCTCTAGTTTCATTAAAAACTGTCAAGAATTGTACCTAACTCAACTCATTAAATATTTTTCGGTATTTTTATGATTTGCAATAGGGTTCACCCTTAATAATATTTTGATATTTTTAATTCTTAATAAGGCTCATTCTTGGTTGATATTAAACAATTTCAGCGAGTTTTGTCAAAAATGAATGTTTAGAGTGTTCACAAGCCAAAAGTTGAAAGCGATTTTGAAAACAGGCCCAATAACTGAAACTAAATATTTTTCGATTTATCTGATTTTCAATAGGGTTTATCCTTGTGAGAAAACAAATACTAAAGCCAAGCTTCATCAAAATCCATTCAAAATTGTTCTTTCTAGAGTGTTTACGAGTTAAATTGAACGCGTTTTCAAAAACAAGGGCAATAACTTGTACTAAATATTTTTCAATTTTCAATAGAGTTCATCCTTGGGAGACAACAAATACTCCAGCCAAGTTACATCAAAATCCATTCAAAATTGTTCTTTCTAGAGTGTTTACAAGCTAAAATTGAACGCGTTTTCAAGAACAAGGGCTATAACTGACACTCAATATATTTCTATTTATTTGATTTATAATAGGGTTCATCCTTGGGTAAAAACAAATACTCAAGCCAAAGTTTATCAAAATCCATTAAGAATAGTTCTTTCTAGAGTGTTTACAAGCTAAAATTGAATGCGTTTTCAAGAACAAGGGCAGTAACTCATACTAAAAAAAATTCGATTTCGCTTTTCAATAGGGTTCATCCTTGAGTTATAACACACCCTCACACCAAGTTTCATCGAAATCCATCAAGAATTGTGCCATGTAGAGTGTTTACGAGACAAAAATCGAACGCGTTTAAAAGAACAAGGGCAATAATTCATATTAGATATATTTTGATAATTTTAATTTTCAATTAGGCTCATCCCTTGCGATATCCAACAATTTCAGTGAGTTTTGTCAACATTGGTCATGAATTGTACCTTCTAGAGTATTTATTAAAAAGTTAAACCTGTTTTCAAACACAAGGGCAATAACTGACACTAAATATATTTCGATTTAACTTAATTTCAATAGGGTTCATCCTTAGGTGATTACAAATACTCATGCCAAGTTATGTCAAAATCGCTCAAGAATTGTGACTTGTAGAGTGTTTACAAGGCAAAAATCCAACACATTTTATAGAACAAAGGCAATAATTCCTATTAAATATATTTCGATATGTGATATTTTTAAAAGGGTTCATTCTTGGGTGATATTAAACAATTTCAGCAAGTTTCGTCAAAATCGGTCAATAACTGTGCTTTGTAGAGTGTTTACAAGCTGAAAATTGAACGCGTTTTCAAAAACAAGGGCAATAACTGATATTAATTTTTTTTCGATTTGACTGGTTTTCAATAGGCTTCATCCTTGGGGGATAACAAATACTCAGGCCAAGTTTCATTAAAATCCATTAAAAATTGTTCTCTCATGAATGTTTACAAGCTAAAATTGAACGCGTTTTCAAGAACAAGGGCAATAACTCATACTAAATGTTTTTCGATTTCGCTGATTTTCGATAGGGTTTATCCTTGAGTTATAACATACTCTCACACCAAGTTTCATTAAAATCGGTCAAGAATTGCACGTTGTAGAGTGTTTACGAGCCATTCAAGAACAAGGGCACGAACTCATACTAATTTTTTTCCGAATTCGCTGATTTTCAATAGGGTTCATCCTTGCGTGATCATAAACACTCATATTAAGTTTCATCTAAATCCGTCAAGAATTACACCGTGTAGAGTGTTTACGAGCAATTGTGGACGGACGGACCGACCCACGAATGATACCATATACAACTTTTGCTTATGTGTCATTTTTTCTGTGACCTTTATCATTTTCTTACGAATGATACCTTGTGAGTTATTTTTTCCGTATATGCTTGTGTGTTTTTTGAAGTTTGTGCGCCATTTATACCAATGGACTACTGTACTCACGAATGATACCTTGTGAGTTATTTTTTCCGTATATGCTTGTGTGTTTTTTGAAGTTTGTGCGTCATTTATACAAAAGACTGCTGTACCCACGAATGGTACCGTGCGAGTTTTTATTTTTTCCGTATATGCTTGTGCGTTTTTTAAAGTTTGTGCGTCATTTATACCATTGAACTACTGTACTCACGAATGGTACCGTGCGAGTTATTTTTTTTTCCGTATTTGCTTGTGCGTTTTTTTTTTGGTTTTTTTTTTTGTTGTTTTTTTTTGTTTTTTTTGAAGTTTTTGTGTTTTGTTAAGTTTTTGTGTTAGTTATGGGTCTTATTATAAAGTTTGCATGGACATTTAGTGACCACAAAACGAAATCTCGACATTAAGGACCTTGCAATACAACTTCTGTCGAACATACTTTGTGGGATTCTAACACTATTTTATGCGTCTTAGCAGCTGGGCCTTTCCTTCGGTCTTGTGAATGACATTAGATAGTTGCATGTAACATGGAAATTGAGTAATTCCCACTTTGACCACGAAAAGAAATCCAGACAATTTGGACTAAATTTATGAGGGACCTTTCAATGCAACTTCTGTCGGACGTAATTTGTGGGGTTTTAAGTTGCACAAGATTTATTTTTGTCTTTAACCCTTTTTTATGCGTCTAAGCAACTGGGTCTTTTCTTCTGTCTTGTTTACGATATATTAAAAAGTTGCATGTAACATGGACATTTAGTTATTCCCACTTTGGCCACAAAAAGAAATCCAGACAATTTGGACTAATTTTATGAGGGACCTTTCAATGCAACTTCTGTCGGACGTAATTTGTGGGGTTTTAAGTTGCACAAGATCTTTTTTCGTCTTAAACCATATTTTATGCGTCTAAGCAACTGGGTCTTTTCTTCTGTCTTGTTTACGATATATTAAAAAGTTGCATGTAACATGGACATTGAGTTATTCCCACTTTGGCCACAAAAAGAAATCCAGACAATTTGGACTAATTTTATGAGGGACCTTTCAATGCAACTTCTGTCGGACGTAATTTGTGGGGTTTTAAGTTGCACAAGATCTTTTTTCGTCTTAAACCATATTTTATGCGTCTAAGCAACTGGGTCTTTTCTTCTGTCTTGTTTACGATATATTAAAAAGTTGCATGTAACATGGACATTGAGTTATTCCCACTTTGGCCACAAAAAGAAATCCAGACAATTTGGACTAATTTTATGAGGGACCTTTCAATGCAACTTCTGTCGGACGTAATTTGTGGGGTTTTAAGTTGCACAAGATCTTTTTTCGTCTTAAACCATATTTTATGCGTCAAAGCAACTGGGTCTTTTCTTCTGTCTTTTTTACGATATATTAAAAAGTTGCATGTAACATGGACATTGAGTTATTCCCACTTTGGCCACAAAAAGAAATCCAGACAATTTGGACTAATTTTATGAGGGACCTTTCAATGCAACTTCTGTCGGACGTAATTTGTGGGGTTTTAAGTTGCACAAGATCTTTTTTCGTCTTAAACCATATTTTATGCGTCTAAGCAACTGGGTCTTTCCTTCTGTCTTGTGAATGGATAGTTGCATGCAACATGGACATCGAGTTATTTCCACTTTGACCACAAAACGAAATCCAGACAATTTGGACTAACTTTGTGAGGGACTTGCAAAAACAACCTTTGTAAGACTTATTTTCACACGATTTATTTTCCCCCTTGACACAACTTCATCAGAGACATCTTACACAAGCATTTCAAACCCATACATTTTATAAACTAACATAAAAATGCTTATACATTTATTAACATATATAATAATATATATTATATATATTATACATATTATATAATAATTGACTTTAAACTGATATACATTAAACAATCTCTAATTTTAAAAAAAATTACCAATGAACACAACCACACTGGAATTGTTGGCTTAAGCCAAATAATGGAATGGGCTTGGATTGTGGTTTATTTCCCTTGCGCAATAAAATGCTGCATATTTATGGCAAGGCATGAATTACAAGATAAACATAGAAGTTTTAAAAAGTCCACAAAATGCCCGTTAAAAATTTCAGATGTGGATATCGCCACTCAAAAAGTCCAAGTTGTTTTTACACGTTCTTAGTTTTAGGTTTATCTTACATAATTAGTTTTAGGTATCCTTTACCTCTAAGTTATTCTTTATCAAAAATAAACAAAAACAATAACACACACAAAAAGACGTACAAACTTAATGTCTTTATACTAAAACGCCTACAAAATTTTACTTTTTTTTGTGATTCATGTTTGATATTTTCTTCACAATATCAGTATAGTGTTTTACTTTGAGTATTTTCAAAATTTAAAAATTCTTTTTTTCCAGGTGTTGTTTTATTTTTTAAGTGGTTCGGAAATAGTGTTTCAATTTCTTGAATCTGTTCAGAAGTCCACCTAATTCTCTTGGACCCTTTGCCTTTCTTGCTTTGACCATTCTGTAACAATGATTTTAAATTCTGCAACAACAAAAATTTGAAGGCCTATATTCCAGAATTTGTCACTTTAAAATTGCAGGTTCTGCAAATTTTCGATGTTTTGTTCAAATATACGGACCAAAATGTTGTGCAACTTTCGCATGTTTTAGTCCCAGAAAAACTGTCCGAACAAATTTCTTATGCAACCATGACAAGACGCATAAGCAAAAAAGCTCATTGTAAAGTCTAAACAACTGTAGCGATGTGTGTTAAAAGGTTATTCTTTGAAAAAAAAAATGGAAACACCATGCGTATTTGCTTTTCCCATGTGCGTTTTTCGCCACAGAAAATTTCATTAACTTAAAGTTTAAGAGCGTGTCGAATTCCTGCCACGGTTCTCATACTTAAAAAGCCTAATCACATCTTGATTTAAACGTATATATAGCCTAATATACTTAACTTGGGGTGTCCATTAAATGATAAAACCATCTACTGAAGAAAGGGAAAACGGAAGAAAATAATAATAAAATAATACCGATTTCCTTTATACTACACGGGTTCCATGGATAAATAATCCTGTCCAAACTTGTGTACATAATACGGACGACTTGAAATGTTAGAATGGTCGCAATGCTTATCAAGCACAAACAAAGAACAGTTATGATAAGAAAACTTATTATAATAATAGAGTCTGTCTCCATTTTGTAGACATAAAAAATGGCTGAACAAAGTTGAATAAAATTATAGACAAAAAGTTGTTTAAGGTACCTTCCTTACCTACAAAAGCTTTAAGTGCACCAACAATGGAATTACACATGCGCAAAAAATAATTACATGTATATGATTGGTCAATTCACTTGATTGTCATTGGTTGTTTTTTAATTGCATATGCTTTGTCCATAAAACTTTTTCTCTAAAAACTAGTAAGTGAAATGTGTCACTATTTATCGACTAAATCTATGGACAATAAACGGACTAAAATTTTTGTGCAACTTTTGGCCCAGAAGAACAGTTTTAACTTACCTTCGGACAATTTTCTTATGCAACTGGGCGCATAAGCAAAAAGGTTGCAGAAGGCTTATTTGGACTAAAAAAAAGTCCCTGAACGTATCATTTGTGGGAACGGACCGACGGACGGACGGACGGACGGATGTGGGTGACGACAATATACGCCCCCCATTTCATGTGGGCGTATAAAAAGGAAGGTCGAGAGACGTGTGAACAATTTGTTTCTGACAATGACATAACTATTTATTTAAGTTCATCCATTTATGGTAAGTGTATTGGTCTGTATTCGATCCATGCATTACTCAATCTTTTGATTTTAGAATAGCTGTTGGACATACTTTGTTGAACAATGTCGGTAATAATGAGTCATCAGATGAGGAAAATAATCCCCCTCATCTTAAAAGGTCAAATAACGCCCCGACACCATTGCCTACTCATCAGTTTCGTGCCAAATCTAGACATCTTCCGAAAGCATTTGATTATAAAAATTCAGCGAGATGTCGCAACATTGGATGTACAAGCAAAACAAGAATTAAATGCATGCAATGTGATGTTTTCTTATGTGTAACAAGTGAAAAGAATTGTTTTTATTCATTTCATGCAAAAGTTTAGTAAATCAAGTGAATTCTATTATATGCATGCACCATGCATTCATTAAGTCATTCATTTATTAAGTCATGCATCCATTAAATTATTCATTCATTTAGTCATTCATTCATTCTGACATTTATTCATTCAGTCTGTCATTTAGTCATACAATCATTCATCCATTCATTCATTTGTTCAGTCATTTATTCATTCATTTAGTCATAGAGTTAGTCATTGAGTGACTCATTCATTCTGTCACTCAATCAGTCATTTAATATGTTATTTAATATGTTATTTAATTTATTTTTATTTTACTTATGTTATTTATTTATACCTGTGACTTTCAAATAACTAGTTTTGTTCATTTATCTGTTTTAATTGAATAAAAACCTGTTTACATTACGTATCTTGTTTGATGTTGAAAGGGGGGGGGGGGGTCAAGATGTAGCACCTGACTTGTACCATCATATTTTTAAGTTTTCAAAGGTACAACTACAAAATAAGCACAATAATTTAAATAAAGGAAAAGGCTTGTTTTTTGTCAAATTCATGTAACGAAGTCCAAGCGTCCCTGTACGGGGATAATCTGGCTGATTGCCAAAATTTAAAAAAAAATGTGAAAATTTCATGTGAATTCGCTATTTCAGTGTATATGCCCTTGAAATAAAATACATTTAATTTTTATACGCCCACTTAAAATTGGGGGCGTATATTGTCGTCACCCACATCCGTCCGTCCGTCGGTCCGTCCGTCCACAATTGCTTGTAAACACTCTACATGGTGTAATTCTTGACGGATTTAGATGAAACTTAATATGAGTGTTTATGATCACGCAAGGATGAACCCTATTGAAAATCAGCGAAATCGGAAAAAAATTAGTATGAGTTCGTGCCCTTGTTCTTGAATGGCTCGTAAACACTCTACAACGTGCAATTCTTGACCGATTTTGATGAAACTTGGTGTGAGAGTATGTTATAACTCAAGGATAAACCCTATCGAAAATCAGCGAAATCGAAAAACATTTAGTATGAGTTATTGCCCTTGTTCTTGAAAACGCGTTCAATTTTAGCTTGTAAACACTCTTGAGAGAACAATTTTTAATGGATTTTAATGAAACTTGGCCTGAGTATTTGTTATCACCCAAGGATGAAGCCTATTGGAAACCAGTCAAATCGAAAAAAAATTAATATCAGTTATTGCCCTTGTTTTTGAAAACGCGTTCAATTTTTAGCTTGTAAACACTCTACAAAGCACAGTTAATGACCGATTTTTGACGAAACTTGCTGAAATTGTTTAGTATCACCCAAGAATGAACCCTTTTGAAAATAGCACATATCGAAATATATTAAATAGGAATTATTGCCCTTGTTCTATAAAATGTGTTGGATTTTTGCCTTGTAAACACTCTACAAGTCACAATTCTTGAGCGATTTTGACATAACTTGGCATGAGTATTTGTAATCACCTAAGGATGAACCCTATTGAAATTAAGTTAAATCGAAAAATATTTAGTATCAGTTATTGCCCTTGTGTTTGAAAACGCGTTCAATTTTAGCTTGTAAACACTCTAGAAAGAACAATTCTTAATGGATTTTGACAAAACTTGGCTAGAGTATTTGTTTTTACCCAAGGATGAACCTTTTTGAAAATCAAATAAATCGAAATATATTTAGTGTCAGTTATTGCCCTTGTGTTTGAAAACGGGCTTAACTTTTTGGCTAATAAACACTCCAGAAGGTACAATTCATGACCAATGTTGACAAAACTCACTGAAATTGTTGGATATCGCAAGGGATGAGCCTAATTGAAAATTATAAATATCAAAATATATCTAATATGAATTAGTGCCCTTGTTCTTTTAAACGCGTTCGATTTTTGTCTCGTAAACACTCTACATGGCACAATTCTTGATGGATTTCGATGAAACTTGGTGTGAGAGTGTGTTATAACTCAAGGATGAACCCTATTGAAAATCAGCGAAATCGAAAAAAATTTTAGTATGAGTTACTGCCCTTGTTCTTGAAAACGCATTCAATTTTAGCTTGTAAACATTCTAGAAAGAACTATTCTTAATGGATTTTGATTAACTTTGGCTTGAGTATTTGTTTTTACCCAAGGATGAACCCTATTATAAATCAAATAAATAGAAATATTTAGTGTCAGTTATAGCCCTTGTTCTTGAAAACGCGTTCAATTTTAGCTTGTAAACACTCTAGAAAGAACATTTTTTAATGGATTTTGATGTAACTTGGCTGTGTTATTTGTTGTCTCCCAAGGATGAACCCTATTGAAAATCGAAATATATTTAGTACAAGTGATTGACCTTGTTTTTGAAAATGCTTTAACTCGTAAACACTCTAGAAAGAACAATTTTGAATGGATTTTGATGTAACTTGGCTTTAGTATTTGTTTTCTCACAAGGATAAACCCTATTGAAAATCAGATAAATCGAAAAATATTTAGTGTCAGTTATTGCGCCTGTTTTCAAAAACGCTTTCAACTTTTGGCTTGTGAACACTCTAAAAATTCCTTTTTGACAAAACTCGCTGAAATTGTTTAATATCAACCAAGAATGAGCCTTATTAAGAATTAAAAATATCAAAATATCTTTTTTTTATTTCCTGAAGATGGGCATATTTTGAGGCTTTGATTTTGACTGGGCAGTCATATAATGGCGGAATTTCAACAGGATTTTCAATCAAAGAATGAGTATTTTTTGTTTCTTCTGTTAAAGTCTGAAAATTCATCTGAAAACTTAAGTTTATATTGAATGTTTCCATCAGCATTCTTCAAAACACGAATATTAGTAACTACTGGATCGCCAACACGTGCACCGGGTCGAATAGTTGTGTAATAATCCAATAAACTGTACTTTTTGAAAAAGTTTGTTTCAAGATATTTAACTCGATATGGGTTAACTGATCTCGCAGATTGAATAAAATCCACATAGTTTTGTGGGATGTATATTGGCTTTCCTTTCAATTTCATTTCTATTGTATGGTGCACAGAATCGCACTCCATTTGAGTATGACCCCTTTCTAAATATTTCTGTGAGATCATGATATTTTTTTCCGAGGCTTTTCTGAGAAGCATGTTTGAAAGTACGACATTTCTATTTTGGTAGGTACATCCGTCACTGTATATGATCAGCTCTGTTGTTTCAGAGTCCAGTTCGTCTATGTAGTCTGCAAGGCAGGAAGCAAATGTATTGGCATTGAGGTCTCCAAAACTCTCGTGCCAGAAATAATTGATTGCATTTTTACTAGCCAAATCGAAAATAGTGTAATTATGACACCCTAATTTGGTCTTATAATACATTGTGCTAGCATTTACTAAAGGACATAACAAGAGAGATTGGAGATCTAATGTTACTACTTTCACTGACGAATCATTTTCAGCTCTTAGTTTGTCTTGGGCCTTCTCATTTCGAGCATCTATTTTGCGAGCCACATGAATGTTATATTCGTCTTCTGAGATGTTCTCCACTTCATAGGCACAGGTATCGCATTTATCCTTTTTGGGACGATGGAGTGCTAAATTCATGTCATCGAAAACACTTCGAAAGGCTTTTCTGCGTAGAGGCTCTTTAACATTCTGTCTACAATTATCGACATACACTTTTAATAGTTCGGAAAAATTGGTAAATACCGGTTCCAAGTAAAGTTTCGTGGAAGATGAACGACAATAATGGGATGGGAGCTTGGGTAAGTCAGATAAAAACTGTTTAGCTACCAAAACTTTCTCTTCACGAGCGGGGTGGTGCTTTCTCTGACGGACAGTCTGTCCCGTCGGCATACCGTCTTGAAGTTTTCCAATCCACTTGTACATTGTGGTGTCTTTTATATCCAATGTAGCTAAAAACATATTTCTACATACAGGAACTCTTTCATCACCTCTTTTTAGAAAATATCGGAATGACAACTTCTTTCGACTCTGTTCAGAATTCTTCTTTTGATCTGTCATTTCTACTTATCCACCATACTACCAACAAAAACCTTCTTCTCGTCCCATGACATATTATGCCAATACTTGGCATGAATCGAACAACGATCATCGTCGCTAAAAGTTGAACATTTCTTGATAATTAATTTAGAACATTGGCGAGGGTGTAATTTGCGACCAGACCTGTAAGATGAGAGATCGTATTTACCACTTTCATTCATTTTGACCCCTTTGTAAGATTCACCTTTCATTCTAAGGGATTTATTTATGTTTCTCAGCCAAGTATTTGGTTTTGCTTTGCCCTTTTTGGAACGTGTACATTTCGTTTGTGATTTAGTTGTTTCAGTAGAGAGAATTTCGTCATTAATTTCAAAGGAATCCGAGGAAAGTGATTCAACGCTGCCATCAGAACTAATTGAAAACAATCTTTGCAGGACAGGAACATCCAGCTAGGGTCACAGGGCCATTTATCGTAAAATGAACTTGACGGGGACATCCAGTTTGAAAAATTTCCCTTTTAAGAAGGTTTTAATGTCGAGGCCCTGAAATTTTCCTAGTTACGGGGAATGAAGGTTTAAGGCAGGTTCAGGTGGTTCAGTCCTAGGGTTAGGGAAGTGAAGTTACGGGACCAAACAATTTAGGGACTTTCCTTATTAGTAAGGGGAATTAAGGGGGGCCCATAGTATTCTATTGAGGTAAGGGGAAGTTGAAGGACGAGGAACATCCAGGTGAGAAACAGTCCTAGTTGAGGTAAGTGAAGTTGAAAGGGCGGGGGAACATCCAGGTTGGAATCAGTCCTAGTTGAGGTAAGTGAAGTTGAAGGACGAGGAACATCCAGGTGGAATCAGTCCTAGTTGAGGCAAGTGAAGTTGAAGGACGAGGAAAATCCAGGTGAGTATCAGTCCTAGTTGAGATAAGTGAAGTTGAAGGACGAGGAACATTCAGGTGAGTATCAGTCCTAGTTGAGGTAAGTGAAGTTGAAGGACGAGGAACATCCAGGTGAGTATCAGTCCTAGTTGAGGTAAGTGAAGTTGAAGGACGAGGAACATTCAGGTGAGTATCAGTCCTAGTTGAGGAAAGTGAAGTTGAAGGACGAGGAACATCCAGGTGGCAATCAGTTTTTTAGTTGAGGTAAGTGAAGTTGAAGGACGAGGAACATTCAGGTGGCAATCAGTCCTAGTTGAGGTAAGTGAAGTTGAAGGACGAGGAACATCCAGGTGGCAATCAGTCCTAGTTGAGATAAGTGAAGTTGAAGGACGAGGGGAAATCCAGGTGAGATCAGTCCTAGTTGAGGTAAGTGAAGTTGAAGGACGAGGAACATTCACGTGAGAATCAGTCCTAGTTGAGGAAAGTGAAGTTGAAGGACGAGGAAAATTCAGGTGAGAATCAGTCCTAGGGTTTAGGAAAGTGAAGTTGAAGGAGGGAAAAGGGGAACAATCCAGGGGTTTGGGGGAAACGTCCATGAGGTACGTTAGGTTCAAGGAAATAACCAAAATTTTCCCCGAGGCAATCCCGTTTTCCCAGTTATCGATAAATGAAATAAACAAAAAAGGTAATATTCAGAGTAGAATCCCTTTCCAAAGTTGAGGAAAGTTGAATTGAATTAATGCTGAAAACAGCATAAAGAATAGTTGGGTTTTTTGTTTATAATTTGGAACAGGGATAAATTTTAAACTTAATTTTGGACAACAGGGCCATTGAGTAATCGTTCATTTTAGTTCAAAAATGTAAGACCTTCAAGGCGTATACTAACCAATAATTTTCCTGAAAATGGTATTCATTTTCCTGATTATGCAACACATTTCGGTTAAAAAAAAAACCCAAAAACGAATTCAATAGCAATCCTTTTCTTTTAAAAAAGGGATCACCGAAAAAAAGTTGATATACGAATTAATGCACGAATAACAAATAAAACGAAATAGTTGTTTATGTTTTAAATTTTTTGGAACAGGGATAAAAAGATAAAATTTTGGAAAAATGGGCCCAAGAAAAATATTTTTTAAAAAAGTTTTATAGTTTTTAATATCGTTTTTTGTCACCAAATTCACCATTCTTGTACCGAAAAAATTTTAAATTGTTTTTAAATTTTGGTTTTTGAAAAAATGAAAAAATTGAATTGTATTTTTTCCATTATCGTAACCCTTTAAAATTTTTAGGTTAAAAAATTATTTTATTCCCTTTCCTCAAAACGAATTTTTCTGATCCTAGGCCTGACTGGGATTTTTAAGAGGTATCACCCCGAACATGAGTGATATACGAGATTTTGCACGAAAAAAAAAATGAACCAATGAATATACGTTGATTTGTCATATGAATATTTAAGCATTTCTAATTGGCCTAGGGATACGAGACCCAGATGAAAATGTGGAGAATGGCGCAAAGAAAAATTTTATTGGAAAAAGTGATATACGCATTTTTAAGCCTATACGCATTTTTGATAGCTCATCGACGATATTATTAAGGGTGAACCCTATTGCAAATCATAAAGATACCGAAAAATATTTAATGAGTTGTTATTAGGTACAATTCTTGACAGTTTTTAATGAAACTAGAGACCCTAGAAAAAAATAGGTTGGAAGGTTGAATATTTCATTCCACTTATTGTAACCTTACTGAAAAGTTTTTATTTGAAATAAATGCTGCCAGTGGGCGTATATTACCTTGCCTGGCAAGCTATCTTTTCTTGATGTTGTTGTTGTCTCGGGATTCAAGAGGATATGCACCCCCAGAGAAAATTTTGGCCCCCCCCCCCAGACCCATTTCAGATAGGCCTACCTAGTTTGAAACAAAATTCAATAGCCCAAAGCAAGAATAATTAATTCTTGCGCTTTGGCAGGCTTGTACTACTACTACTAGATCTAGATCTAGTACTGTAGGCCTACTGTAGACCCTCGTGTGTGAGTCATATGAAACTGCCCCACCCCCTCATTCCCCCCCCCCTAGATTCGCCACTGCTCGTCGACTGTGTGATTGATGGTCAAATATCGAAAATGACTAAACTTGGCATATATATCTAGCTAGTCCTAGATCTAGTCCTTTTTTTCATTTCTAGATAAAATCTACCGCCTTACTTTAGGCAGGGTCCTTCGCTAGTATTTTTTTTTTAGCTTTAGCCTCAGATAGTCAGAATAGTCAGAATAGTCCCGAATTCTATATTATGTTCTTCAAGCTTACTAAAAAAAAACTCATTGCTGGCGGCTGGAGCAAGTTTATTACTGTACCTAGCTAAGCTATTCTATCTAGGCCGACTATTCTAATAACAGTAATAATATCTAGTCTTACAGGACAGAGATTCAAATGATAGCTAATTTCTCTGAGTAGTTTGCGGGAGGGGTGAGGGCTGTTGATTTTATTAATAGTTAGGCTACTGTGGTATGAGGTAGGGTGATTTTTCGATTTCTAGAGTCTCTCATCAGAGATCGTCCTACTGCTAAATAAAGAGATTTTTTTCCCTTAAGTTATTGCAGTACCTTCAACAAGTTGTATTAATTATTGCTGATGGTGCATACTTTTATATTTTACAGAGCAGTAATAAAAGGAAAGCTTTAAGCTTAAATCAGAAGCAGATATTCGAAACGGCATGGCAGGAAGGTATGAAATCATGTGGAGCTGCCTGCCTTCCTGCCATTAAAGAAATTTCATCGAAACTCGAACTGTCCGAGAAGCAAGTCAAGGTTAGTTGTAGATCTAGGCCTACCCCTGGTACTGGTAGCTTTAGAACCTTAGAGAGTTGACTGAAGAACTGACGTGATGATTTAATTAGGACAATTTTTCGCAGACAATAAATAAGTAAATGTTGTGACACTTATTCATTACCGGTACATAACTTGATCTTTTCTTGCCATCACCGACAACTAAGAACTAACATTTTCTTTCACAACCTTTATCATTTGCTTTCCCCTTCTATCAACATTCTTCAACCACCCTTTCTCTCACCTAATAGAACTGCCATAAGCAATATTCACCCTTTCTCCCATTTAATAGGACTGCCATTAGAAATGCCACCCTTTCTCTCACCTAATAGGACTGCCATTAGAAATGCCACCCTTACTCTCACCTTATAGAACTACCATTAGAAATGCCACCTTTTCTCTCACCTAATAGGACTCTCATTAGAAATGCCACCGTTTCTCTCATGTAATTGGACTGCCATTAGAAATACCAACCTTTCTCTCACCTAATAGGACTGCCATTAGAAAGGCAACCTTCCTCTCACCTAATAGGACTGTCATTAGAAATACCACCCTTTCTCTCACCTAATAGGACTATGCCGCCCTTTCTCTCACCTAATAGGATTGCCATTAGAAATGGCACCCTAGGACTGCAATTAGTAGGGTGTTCAGTGACGTCACGCAATCTTGTTTAAAATGGCAGCCTTTCTCTCACCTAATAGGACTGCCATTAGAAATGCCACCCTTACTATCACCTAATAGGACTGCCATTAGAAATGGCAACCTTTCTCTCATGTAATAGGACTGCCATTAGAAATGGCACCCTTTTTCTCACCTAATAGGACTGCCATTAGAAATGCCACCCTTTCTCTCACCTAATAGGACTGCCATTAGAAATGCCACCCTTTCTCTCATGTAATAGGACTGCCATTAGAAATGGCACCCTTTCTCTCACCTAATAGGACTGTCATTAGAAATGCCACCATTTCTCTCACCTAATAGGACTGCCATTAGAAATGCCACCCTTTTTCTCACCTAATAGGACTGCAATTAGAAATTCCACCCTTTCACTCAGCTAATAGGACTATGCCGCCCTTTCTCTCACCTAATAGGACTGCCATTAGAAATGGCACCCTAGGACTGTCATTAGTAGGGTGTTCAGTGACGTCACGCAATCTTGTTTAAAATGGCGAAATCGTTACCTCCACGTCTACAACAATTCTTCCCCAAATCCCAAATAATGCTTGATCAATATGACGTAAATGACATTGATGCAGTTAATGATAGTATATGTCTATCTTCGACTTCGACTACACATTTTGAACTTTCAACCCCAGTCATGGAAAATAACGGTAAATTTGAAGTTTTCTATCGTTTAAAACAGGATAAATAAAGAGTCAAAAATCAAAGCGAATGTTTCTAAAATTAGGTTGCTAGAAATGAGAATAAATGGAATTCATGATTTGATGAAGGTTGCTTTCAAAAGTCCCGATTTTCGTTGTTCCTTCCCACAGCAAAATCGTTGATTGTGTACTTTTTTTGACTTCCCATTTCTCAAATGCTAAGCACAAAAGAAAAGAAAAGTAATGAAAATCTATTTTTTTTTCTTGTCAACTTTGTAGAAATTTAGTTGAAGAAATCCATATGCCTAGCTTGATTTACTCTTATACTAGAGTCATTAAGATTCAATTATTGGTGCCTATGATTAGGTGTAGGCCGAGTCTATAAATTATGAGACCTAATAATTAATAATATGGACATATTTATGATTTTTACCTTATTCATTACAGGTGATGGAAATCAACAGTTTTGTGTTAAGTTATGATTAAACATTAATTTTGTTGTTGTTGGAATATCCCAATTATGACAGTATATTATCTATTTTAGTTTAGACCTAGTTGGGCCGGCACTGTTTTACTTACGCACCCCCCAACTTCCCGTAAAGCTATCGATTTGAAACTTGGCAGAGGGATGCTTAAATGTGTCCTGAATGTTCACAGCAAATTTCAGACGATTCCGACCATTCATTCTATTTTTAATTATTTTTCAAAGTGTTAAAATGACTGAAATTTCTTCCGATAAATTGGATAATGGCGAAATTGCAGGGGGACTTAACTCTTTTGTTTAGTCGTACTTGCTTTGAAATATCATTCAATTTCGGGTCATTTCGACCAAAAATTGTCAATTTTTCACTGCGATGTAACGAGTATAGCTGCAATCATTTTCGTTTTAGTTTACAAAATTTCCATGACTTTTTGCCGTTTGACGCGTACACATTGATCTGAAAATTTACAATGCAATGACAGCAATGTATTGAT
Source organism: Nipponacmea schrenckii (assembly GCA_030562195.1). Classification (NCBI taxonomy): domain Eukaryota; kingdom Metazoa; phylum Mollusca; class Gastropoda; family Lottiidae; genus Nipponacmea; species Nipponacmea schrenckii. The sequence goes on from CM060199.1 coordinate 26,442,274, forward strand.
TACTCACAACAATTTTCCGACCGATCCAATTTTAAAACAATCGCGTAATTCATGCCGCTATGCCCCTATTGCTGCATCGCTTCCAAAATTATTTCCAATCCCGATATCGACACGAAAGGTGGCAATATGGCTTAGTAATGATTGCTGATTACTCACAGCAATTTTCAGGCCGATCAGAAACCCCTTACTATGTTAAATCAATCGATAAAGTCATACCGCTATGCCCCTTTTGCTGCATCGCATACAAAATTATTTCAAATCGCGATATCGACACGAAACGTGGCAATATGTCTTAGTAATGATTTCTGATTACTCACGGCAATTTTCAGACCGATCAGATACCCCTTACTGTGTTAAATCAATCGATAAAGTAATCCCACTGTGCTCCTTTTGCTGTATCGCATCCAAACTTATTGCCAATCGCGATATCGACACAAAACGTGGCAATATGACTGAGTAATGATTTCTGATTACTCACGGCAAATTTTCAGACCAATCAAACACCCCTTACTGTGTTAAATCAATCGATAAAGTGATCCCGCTTTGCCCCTTTTGCTGTATCGCATCCAAAATTATTGCCAATCGCGATATCGACACAAAACGTGGCAATATGACTTAGTAATGATTGCTGATTACTCACAGCAATTTTCAGACCGATCAGACACATCTAACTATGTTAAATCAATCGATAAAGTGATCCCGCTATGCCCCTTTTGCTGCATCGCATCCAAAATTATTTCCAATCGCAATATCAACACGAAACGTTGCAATATGGCTTAGTAATGATTGCTGATTACTCACAGCAATTTTCAGACCGATCAGACACCTCTAACTATGTTAAATCAATCGATTTTTTTCTTCATTTTTGGAAATATTTCCATCGTCGCGTACGAAGTGGCGGCCATCTTGAATAAAAAGGGTTACCATGGTAACAAACTGTGTAAATTTTAATCTTGTTAATCTAGTTTTACGAACATGCTATCGCTTTTACAAGAATCGAATGTATCGCTTCCTCCCAAACCGTCATCCAAAAACATAATGATGCGAATACCTTTCGAACTAAAGAATTTTACAACTTCTCTCAAATCTTTAGTAAATATGTACCCTGCGGTATATAATCCAAAAGGCAATACGTTAAAAATATAATATCTTTCGATGCCATCAAAAGCCCATGAAAAACCTAAGAATTCTTTGTGTCCATCATAAATGTCTAGGCCCCAGATTAATTAAATGAATTAAATCTTGCGATTTTCGTGTCTTCGTATTGAAATTTAAATTTAAACAAATGCGGATTAATGTGACTACAATCTAGTACTAGTCTAAGTTTTGTCTTATTTGACGCAACTGTTAATGGGTTCACAATTTTTTGCCTCTTTTGAACTAGTGAAATACAACCCTTGTCTCATTATTTCTGTATTTCGGAAACTACAAAGTCTGGATTATCCCTTGCTGATTTATTATTCTTAATCATGATTTCAGTAGGTTCCGTTTTAAATGGAATTTTATTTATAACCCTTCTTAATTATATCTAAAACATGCAAATTATTAGAAATGTTTGACCAATTTGTAATTTGTTCTCTAAGCCTTCCAACTGCAAGTGAAATCTTTTCATTAGATGAAACATTCACTGAACTGACTATTTGTGAACAACTAATCATACGATTATTCGTCAAATTCTTATCTTCAAATGTTAAAGCGTGCGTATTCAAATCAATACCCGTTGTTAAAGAAAACAAATTATCAAAATTTCTAGTACTTATCTTAGAGTTCTTTTTCTCGGAACAGCTTTCCGCCCAATGCCCCGCCTTTCCAAATGACAAACATCGTCCTGGTTTAGTAGACGTCGTTTCTTTATATTCTCTTGAATATGGTGCTTTTCTCTTGTATTGCTCCTTTAACTTATCAGCCCCCAGTGGACCGGGGTTAAGAATAGGTCCACCGTCCCCCATTACGTGTCGTAAAAGGCGACTGAATTGGGGCACCTCGTTTGCCGTGAGGTGCGACCCGTGTCGGTTTTGAATGGACTCCTGGTGGTTGAGGGTAACATACTTCCCAATACATCACTTTGAGCCAGGGGATTCCTAGACGGGTGGCCAGTGTGGCCCACACTGGTCAATCAGCTTGTCGTGTTGAGCCTATGAGTCGGTGGTCAGAACAGATAACTAATTTCTAATCACAGATTATTTCCTTATCATCCAATTCAATTCACCGACTCAGAAGCAGCGGCTTGGGTCAATTAGGTAAAAGTGAAATGAAAGTTCGAAATTTATTTGCTCCATTCAGAACTTTTCATTCCCTATTTTTATCTGAGTATATCTCCCGATTACCCCTAGGGCGCTGGCGCTGGAGTCCCGCGCCAAGCCTGCGCGGAGGT
>CM060199.1:26445147-26465727 GCA_030562195.1 Nipponacmea schrenckii
CCCCAGTCATGGAAAATAACGGTAAATTTGAAGTTTTCTATCGTTTAAAACAGGATAAATAAAGAGTCAAAAATCAAAGCGAATGTTTCTAAAATTAGGTTGCTAGAAATGAGAATAAATGGAATTCATGATTTGATGAAGGTTGCTTTCAAAAGTCCCGATTTTCGTTGTTCCTTCCCACAGCAAAATCGTTGATTGTGTACTTTTTTTGACTTCCCATTTCTCAAATGCTAAGCACAAAAGAAAAGAAAAGTAATGAAAATCTATTTTTTTTTCTTGTCAACTTTGTAGAAATTTAGTTGAAGAAATCCATATGCCTAGCTTGATTTACTCTTATACTAGAGTCATTAAGATTCAATTATTGGTGCCTATGATTAGGTGTAGGCCGAGTCTATAAATTATGAGACCTAATAATTAATAATATGGACATATTTATGATTTTTACCTTATTCATTACAGGTGATGGAAATCAACAGTTTTGTGTTAAGTTATGATTAAACATTAATTTTGTTGTTGTTGGAATATCACAATTATGACAGTATATTATCTATTTTAGTTTAGACCTAGTTGGGCCGGCACTGTTTTACTTACGCACCCCCCAACTTCCCGTAAAGCTATCGATTTGAAACTTGGCAAGGGGGAAATTTCCAAGTCACACAAAATTTAAGATTCCGCCAATTTTAATTTTATTTTTAAATTGGGTGCGTAAGGGAAAAATGACTGTTGGGCCCACCGATAAATTTAAGATAATGGCGAAATTCAGGGGATTAACTCTTTTTTTATTAGTTTAAAAACATTAATTTGGGTTTTTCCCCAAAAATTGTAATTTTTTTACTGCGATCTCAGATGCTGCAATCATTTTCGTTTTAGTTTAAAAATTTAAGGTTTGGGAAAAGAAAAACAAGAAAACCATGTAGTTTATTACTCAACCAATTTTCCGGCAAATAATTTTAAAACTTGTCGCGAATTCATGGAGCCCTAAATTTGCATCGTTAAAAAAAAATTTAATGAAGCAAAAGGTTTGGAAAATTTTTCTTTTGTTGATTCTAATTACTCACAGCTTTTCAAAAGGGAAAAAATTTTGTTAAACCGATAAAACATACCGCATGTTATGGCTGCACCCTTACAAAATTTTTAAAGGGAAAAACCTTTTTTATAAAATTTTTGATTATAATTTTTTCAGGAAAATCTTTTTGTGTTTTAAAACATGTCGGATAAAGAAATCCACTTCACCTTTTGTTGATCCAAAATTTCCCAACCAATATCGCACATTAACGTGGCAAAGACTGAGTTTAAGATTTTTATTACTAAAAAGAAATTTTTTTTTCAATTAGAATTTTGTGTTAAATAATCGATAAATGATTCCTTTTGCCCCTTTTGCTGTATTTGGGATCCAAAATTATTCCCAAATATTTTTAACAAAACTGGGGAAAAATGACTTGAAATGATTGTGTGACCAAAAGAGCAATTTTGCCGTGACCAACTAACATTTAAATCAATCGATAAAGTTTTTTTTTTTAATTTTTTATTTTCCATTTCGCAAATCTTACAGAAACGTTAATATTTTTGGGTTATTTATGTGGATTCTGATTATCATAGAATTTAAAAGACAAAAGATAAAGACAACTTCATATTTAGTGAATAAAAAATTTTTTTCTTCATTTTTGGAAATATTTCCATCGTCGCGTACGAAGTGGCGGCCATCTTGAATAAAAAGGGTTACCATGGTAACAAATTTTAATCTTGTTAATCTAGTTTAACGAACATGCTATCGCTTTTACAAGAATCGAATGTATCGCTTCCTCCCAAACCGTCATCCAAAAACATAATGATGCGAATACCTTTCGAACTAAAGAATTTTACAACTTCTCTCAAATCTTTAGTAAATATGTACCCTGCGGTATATAATCCAAAAGGCAATACGTTAAAAATATAATATCTTTCGATGCCATCAAAAGCCCATGAAAAACCTAAGAATTCTTTGTGTCCATCATAAATGTCTAGGCCCCAGATTAATTAAATGAATTAAATCTTGCGATTTTCGTGTCTTCGTATTGAAATTTAAATTTAAACAAAAGCGGATTAATGTGACTACAATCTAGTACTAGTCTAAGTTTTGTCTTATTTGACGCAACTGTTAATGGGTTCACAATTTTTTGCCTCTTTTGAACTAGTGAAATACAACCCTTGTCTCATTATTTCTGTATTTCGGAAACTACAAAGTCTGGATTATCCCTTGCTGATTTATTATTCTTAATCATGATTTCAGTAGGTTCCGTTTTAAATGGAATTTTATTTATAACCCTTCTTAATTATATCTAAAACATGCAAATTATTAGAAATGTTTGACCAATTTGTAATTTGTTCTCTAAGCCTTCCAACTGCAAGTGAAATCTTTTCATTAGATGAAACATTCACTGAACTGACTATTTGTGAACAACTAATCATACGATTATTCGTCAAATTCTTATCTTCAAATGTTAAAGCGTGCGTATTCAAATCAATACCCGTTGTTAAAGAAAACAAATTATCAAAATTTCTAGTACTTATCTTAGAGTTCTTTTTCTCGGAACAGCTTTCCGCCCAATGCCCCGCCTTTCCAAATGACAAACATCGTCCTGGTTTAGTAGACGTCGTTTCTTTATATTCTCTTGAATATGGTGCTTTTCTCTTGTATTGCTCCTTTAACTTATCAGCCCCCAGTGGACCGGGGTTAAGAATAGGTCCACCGTCCCCCATTACGTGTCGTAAAAGGCGACTGAATTGGGGCACCTCGTTTGCCGTGAGGTGCGACCCGTGTCGGTTTTGAATGGACTCCTGGTGGTTGAGGGTAACATACTTCCCAATACATCACTTTGAGCCAGGGGATTCCTAGACGGGTGGCCAGTGTGGCCCACACTGGTCAATCAGCTTGTCGTGTTGAGCCTATGAGTCGGTGGTCAGAACAGATAACTAATTTCTAATCACAGATTATTTCCTTATCATCCAATTCAATTCACCGACTCAGAAGCAGCGGCTTGGGTCAATTAGGTAAAAGTAAAATGAAAGTTCGAAATTTATTTGCTCCATTCAGAACTTTTCATTCCCTATTTTTATCTGAGTATATCTCCCGATTACCCCTAGGGCGCTGGCGCTGGAGTCCCGCGCCAAGCCTGCGCGGAGGTCGTGGTCCGTGGTGGTCGGGGGTCTCGGGAGATGAATCTTTTACATTTTCTTCATGGCTACATTAACCCCCCCCCCCAAAAAACAATAAACGTAGACTAACCGAGGCAGAATTTACTGAATCATCTAGCTCGTCTAGTGATTCCTGGCCTCGGTTTCTTGTCATTATAAGTAGTGAACCTGAGTCATCTTTATCACCATTCGCCATCGCCAAGGGAATAGCTGGTTTGGCTAGCGAACCTAAATCTATCAAAAAACTTCGTAACGGGTCTTTGCTGCTCGAATGCCATCGAAAAATTCATTCTGAGCTTTTATTAAAATCAACATCTTTGGTAAATATTCCCATCAGTGTATCTCCTCATTCTTCTTTGAACTCCTCGAAGGGTGTCATTCGACACCCCGATCTAAGTGGATGTTCTTCAGAAGAAATGATGGAAGAATTAAAAGACATTGGAGTCACGAACGTTGATCGTATTTCAATCCGTCGTGACGGCCAACTGATACCAACTAATACATTCATACTTCTATTTAAAAGACCCGATTTACCATCAGAAATAAAAGTAGGTTATTTAAGTATTAAAGTTTCGCCATTCATACCAAACCCTCTCAGGTGTTATAATTGTCAGCGCTTTGGGCACGGAACTCGGACTTGCAAAAGTTCGTTGCGATGTGCACGTTGTGGCAAGTCCGGGCACGACAGCAAGGATTGTAGTGATACTCCTTGTTGTTGCAACTGTGAAGGAAACCATGTCGCTTTTTGGACATTAGAAATTAGAAAAGCGAATTCAAAAAATCAAAACAGAAACCAAAGTTTCCTATCCTGAAGCGCGGAAGGCTGTAGAAGGGGAAACCCCATCTACTCCTTCCGGAAAGACTTTTGCTAGTGTTGTTAAGGCTTCTACTAGATCCATAGAATGCCAGACCGACATAACTTGGCTGAAGCGAGTACCAACTCCGTCTTTAGCCTTATTATCATCTGCTCCTGAGGCATCTACATCATCAGCAACTCAGACTGAAAAGTCAAGTACTGATGATACTAGTGTTAGTCAGCCAGCTAAAGACATTCAGCCAAAAGGGACTGGAAAACAGTCCAGAGCTAAACGCAGCGAAAGTCTTTCCAATAATGACAAGTCTACAAAAAAGCATGTATCCTCTTCCTCCAAAAAGGGAGGAAGAGATATTTTGAAGTCGGCCATATCTGATAATATACATATGGAGGCTTCCGAGGTTGATGCGGAAGTTCTCAACCCCCCTTACCGCAACCCTCGTAGTCCAATTAAACCACCCTGACAATGCATTCAAAAAATAATATAATGCAATGGAATTGTCGAGGTTTAAGTCATTATCTTTATGAAGTTCAGCTATTAATCCAACAATACAATCCGTCTGCAAGAGACATTCCTCAAGTCAACGGATTTACATTTAGTGCCTTTTAAACATTTTGTTTCTTACCACCATTATGGCACTGGTGATGACAAGGTCTCGGGTGGTGTTTCTATTATTGTTAATAGAAGCGTTGCCCAGTCCGAAGTCACACTCAATTCTCCTCTACAGGTAATTGCCGTGCGAGTAACACTCCACGTGCCTATTACCCTCTGCTCCATCTATTTGCCACCTAACTCCACTCTAAACCCCAGAGACCTGGATGACCTTGTAGGCCAGCTTCCATCTCCTTGCATTTTGCTCGGAGATTTCAATGGTCACCATTCTTTTTGGGGTAGTCCTAATGACAACAACAGAGGAAAATTAATAGCTGACTTCATATATGACAACGATCTTTGTATCTTTAATGACGAATCGCCTACATATTTCTGCTCAAGAACAAAAACCTTTTCTCATCTAGATCTGACAATAAGCTCACCATCTTTGTTCCAAGATTTTTCTTGGAGTGTCCATGACGATCTCTGCCACAGTGATCATTATCCTGTAATTCTACGGAATAATGGTCATTCACCAGTAGACAGGCCACAAAGATGGAAACTCTCTAAAGCTAATTGGCCCCTCTTTGAGGCGCTTTGCATTTCTTCTTTTCCTCAACATGATCTAGATGAAGCAGATGACCCGATGGAACTATTTACCACCATCTTACAAGTTGTATCGGGTCAGGCGATTCGTAAAACCTCGGCAACTCCAAAACGATTCAATAAACCATGGTTTAATGAAGATTGTAAGAAAGCACTGAAAGAACGTAATCGTGCTTTACGACTGCTTGAACGTGCTCCTTTCGATGACAACATGGCCTCTTTTCGCATTGCACGGGCCAAGGCCAGGCGGACTATCCGCCAGGCAAAGAGGTCGTCATGGCAGGAGTACGTGTTAAGGATCAACAGTCGTACGTCTTCCAAATCAGTCTGGGATAGGATTCGTAGGATCAAGGGTAAAGCGGATACAATATCTGTGAACCATCTAGAAGTAGATGGTTCAACGCTCACCATACTACAAGATATTGCTAATTCATTAGGAAGTAATTTTTCTTTCAATTCATCCTCAAACTTTTCCTCTGATGCTTTCCAGAGAGTCCGTCTCCGGGAAGAGAGGAAAAGGTTAAATTTTACATCTCAAAATGAGGAATATTATAACGAAAAATTTACAATATCTGAACTGAAGTATTCTTTAAAACAGGCCCATGATACAGCTACTGGGCCTGACGATATTCATTATCAGATCCTCAAACATCTTCCTTACCCTACATTAAAAAAACTTTTACTTATATTTAACAAGATTTGGGATGACGGTGTCTTTCCTCCTTCGTGGAGGATTGCTACTATTATTCCCATACCTAAACCTGGTAAGGATCCTACGAATCCTACTAATTATCGCCCTATTGCATTGACCAGCTGCATATGTAAAACCATGGAACGGATGATCAATAGAAGGCTCGTTTGGCACCTCGAGTGCAACAATCTACTTACTTACCTTCAATGTGGATTTCGGTCCCAAAGGAGCACTCTTGATCATCTCGTTAGATTTGAATCGTTCGTCAGGGACGCCTTCATCCAAAATCACCATTTAGTAGCCATATTTTTTGATTTGGAGAAGGCATATGACACTACTTGGAGATATGGCATTCTTCGCGATCTCTTTGACTTCGGTCTTCGAGGAAGATTGCCATTATTTATCTCCAATTTCCTACATGATAGGACGTTTAAGGTACGACTTGGCTCCATTTTCTCAGATCCTTTTCCTCAGGATAATGGAGTTCCTCAGGGTAGCATATTATCCGTTACCCTTTTTTCCATCAAGATAAATTCCATCACATCGTGCCTTAGACGGGGGGTTGATGGCTCTCTGTATGTTGATGACTTTCAGATGTGTTACAGTTCTACTAACATGCAGACGATCGAGCGTCAGTTGCAGCTTTGCTTAAACAATCTACAGCAATGGGCGACTGACAATGGATTTCGATTTTCGAAATCCAAGACCGTCTGCATGCATTTCTGTAAACGAAGAGGTCTGCACCTTGACCCAGTGCTACGTTTGGACAATGCTGTCGTTCCTGTAGTACAGGAATTCAAATTTCTTGGTCTTACATTTGACAGCAAGCTTTCTTTCCGTCCACACATTAAAATCCTCAAGAAAAAATGTCTGAAAGCTCTCAACATACTGAGAGTCTTATCCAACACTGACTGGGGAGCTGACCGTAAGGTTCTCCTCCGATTATATCGAGCTTTGGTCCGATCCAAGCTCGATTATGGGTGCCAGGTGTATGGTTCAGCTCGTCCATCCTATCTCAAAGAGCTTGATACCATACACAACCAAGGACTTAGAATCAGTTTAGGCGCTTTTCGCACAACTCCAGTTGAAAGTCTGTACGTCGAGGCTAACGAACCCTCATTGTACGACAGACGTGATAGACTTTCACTACAGTATGCTATTAAAATAGCATCTTTGCCATACCATCCGGCTCACCGCCCCGTATTTAGTCCTTATTTTGAGCATTTGTACGAGGCAAAGCCTCGTGCAATTTCTTCTTTTGGAGTCCGCATTCAACCACTTTTGTCAGCGGCTGGTATCAGCCACGACAGTATTGCGGACTTCATAATGACCACAATTCCACCTTGGTCAATTGCTCCATTTCAGATAGACTTTAGTCTATCAAGCAATAAGAAGTCACAGACAAGCTCGATCGTCTTCAAGTCGAAATTTCTTGAATTAAGGGCTAAATATGGGGATTATGCTCCTTTCTATACAGATGGGTCCAAGGATGGTGATAAGGTGGCAGCTGCAACAGTGACACCATCCGAAGTCCTGTCTGTATCTCTTCCACCAGCAGCGTCTATTTTTACTGCAGAACTCGTTGCCATTTTACAGGCACTCGAGTTCTTTCAGTCCTCATTATCCATAAAAAAAATGTATTATCTATTCTGATTCTCTGTCTGCATTACAAGCTATTCATAACATCCAGCTTGTGCACCCAATAATCGGAGATATTTACAAGCTCTCTTGGCCAAAAAAGGACATTGTCCTTTGTTGGCTTCCCAGTCACATGGACATACGGGGAAATGACAAGGCAGATGCGGCGGCTAAGGCTGCTTTGTCACTGCCTGTCTCCCTTGTCCTTGCCTTACACCGACTTTAAGTCGGTGATAAGGACTTTTATTTTGCAACGATGGCAGCAAAAATGGGATGCTGCAGATACAAACAAACTTCATGCCATCAAGCCTCTTTTGGGGGACTGGCCATCCTCTTATTGTGCCAACAGGAGAAATGAAGTTGTTTTGTGTCGCTCTCGTCTTGGACATACTCACCTTACCAACTGTTACCTGCTCAAGCGAGAGCCTCAACCAGTCTGTGAGCATTGCCAGGTTCGCCTGACAGTGAAACACATTCTGATTGAGTGCACGCATCTCAAACCTATAAGATCTCAGCACTACCGTGCTAGATCCTTGTTCCATCTGTTTGCGCAACCTTCTCTTTATGAGAAGGTTGTCGCGTTTTTAAAACAGACTAATCTGTATTATAAATTTTAAAATATATTTGTGTTATAGTTTTGTTTTTGCTATTTTGTTTTTAGCCCATATTGGGTTACAACCATTCTGTGATATAGTTTTTAGCATTGTTTTGTTGCCCTTTTTTGGGGTTTTTGTGATAATTTTTATTTTTAATGTATTGATTTTCTAGTTTTAATTTTAAATCGTATTCAAGTGCTATATAGCCCGTTTTGGTGCTGATGCACTTTAATACATTTCATTTCATTTTTAATCTCATCAGCTTCGAATTTCTTCTCCGCTCTATTGGAAGCCCTCTATATCTTCTTTTCGTCTTCTGAATCATCTGCTATTGGGTTTGACACATACTCCTGAACCATTTTCCAGCCAAGTTCTGATGAATCCGCCATCTTAATCAGTTTCTGACGTTCAGTAACTAAATCAATACCTTAAGCTATCGATGTTTTAGCCGATTCCACCGATTCCATACTAAGCTCTGGTTTTTCTAAATGGGATCGGGCATCCTTAAGCTTGGTTAAAACCTTTGCTTCATGTTTGAACTGGTTTTCATTCCCTTTTCTGTTAAAAGTAAAATTATCGGCCATCTTTTCTTCTATTCTACTTAACTATCAGATATCTCCTTCTGTGACTGCTGTAAACTGCTTTTGAAAGTATTAAACTTGGTATCCCTAAAAATTGTCAAATTGTTCAACAAGTCTGGTTGAGATGCAGATATGGCCTGTGTTATTTGGATGTTGATAGCCTCCATGGTAACAATATCAGTGTTGTCGGACCCGCTGCTCATCTTACAGATCGAAGCAAGCTGGTAGAATGACAAATATATCATATTTCCCGCCTTTATTCACGATTCACGTGGTGATAATCACTCGTATTCTGAACACATATGGCGTTTATACTTATTCAAGTGATATGACATTTTAGATGAGCATTTATATTAGCAGTGAAGTAAAAATCATGACAGACATCATGTTTAAATTTAAAGTGTATGGAAAGTCAATTATTGACCACTTGACACCTACCGTGAATGTTTCTATATAGCCTATTGTATCCAATTCCAATCTTATAATCGATAATGTAGATACATGTATAAGTCAAACAAAGACGATTTGTGTTTAATTCTGGTTTGTTTACAAAAACAGTCTGCCATTACGTCGTATTGACCACATGACTGCATGACGTCAATTTTGGAACCTCCGTGGACCTAATAACCTTGATAGGCTACGTTATTGTTTACTACAATATTTACATCAAAATGCCGAAGCGCCGTGTCGCACAATTTTTTCAAACCAGAATGTTTCTCTGGGAGCCTGATGGCAGAAATGGGATTCAAAAACAAAAGGGACTTGATAACAGGGTCCGTCCCTACAATCCACATGGTGCCAAATGTAGAACCAGCCAAGATCCAGGGACAAACAGTGAAACGGCCATGTGAAGCCAGTTCGACGATAACAACGGCAGTTTGCCTAGCACATCTAACCCCACCCCCACCCCTAAAGATACAAAGAAAAAGCAAAGCAATGCACAAAAGACAACTATCCGAGGTATATTTCATGAATTATATCTGGCTTTTCTAGTGAAAATAACACGTAACAAGGTTCACAATACAAAATATATAATTAGGACCCAAAAGGCCTAGGCTTACACCAGAGAGTAGCTCAGATATGGCCTACGATCCGAACCGTTAAACAAAATTTTGGCAATAGGCCTAGGCCTGCATGTTCTGGAATTGATACGGAAGAGCAATGCAATGATGATATAATTGAAATTGGTTTTCAGAATTGTTTTCGAACAACCCATTTAAATGATAACATCCCTGCATTGCCCCTCCCTATATAAAACCACCACCCACCTCCCCCTACCACTATCATTTAAGCCTGGACACTTTTTACAGGACCATCATTTAAGCCTGGACACTTTTACACTTTTTACAGGACCATAGCCAGACTCGACTGCGGACAAGTAATATATACATGATGGGGCGATGCAGTGATGATAGGCTATATTGAAATTGGCTGTCAGAATTGTTTCCGGACAACCCATCTCACTGGTATCATTCTGCAGCTTACCCCTCGCATATATTACGTGGCCCCATTACAATCAAGCCTGGTTTTCGGCCCATAGCCGTAGGGGCCCACGACTCTGGCCGAATTTTAGTGATGTTTTCCTATGCTAGCTTGATATAACAGCTGGTTTAGATTGGACGCGAATACTATTTCTCCTCAATGTGTTCTGCTGGTGTATTATCCTCGTCCTCCTGGTATCGTCTTCAGCTTCCTTGATCAAGATACCCGTAGAGCCTATTTTTTGTGTTCGTTGATTAAAATCTTGTTGCTGTGAATTATGCTCCCATTTTCTTTCAGATCCTTCAAGAAGCCGATGCCCGAGCCGAATTGGAAGCAGTTAATAAAGTTAATAATTTGCAGGTACACATTGAAGCCCGAGCAGTTGAGGAAGTGACAACATCTACCACACAGACAAACACATGCGTTTCATGCCAAACAAATCCGTCGCCAGTCATCGATCAAGGTACACAAGTGTCTGCACTTAAGCCCCATGTCCGCTCAAAGGGTGTGAACACGGCGATCAAGATCATGATTGATACAGGGATGCAAACCGATCCGGTTTTTGTAACTTCTGTGCCATCTAGCAGCACCCCCAAGAAATGCCGCCAGATACCTGATGCTGGTTGTTTGGTGAGTCCCATCTAGCCAGAGTCGCCAACAACAAAAGACTGCGACCCGGACTATCATCCTACGGACATATCGATCAAGGAAGCCGAGGACGATACAAAGGAGGAGAATGATGAAACACCAACAATCTACTCCAGCTGTTTGATACTTGCCCACACTGTGCCCACCCGAGTCAGGGCCATTTGTTGATAAACCAAACAGTGGCTTTGGGACAATGGTTCGTGTAGAACAGCGATGCGTGGACTGCATGTTTACTCGTAAATGGGACAGCCAGCCAATGTTAAAGCAAATGCCCCTTGGTAACCTGATCTTATCCGCTTCCATCCTTTTCTCTGTCAGTCAGATCAGTCAAGTGCTACGCATGTTGCATATTTTCAATTAAGCTACGTACAGCCGGCAGACTTTTCAGCGCCACCAAAATGATTATGTCATACCAACAATCAAAAAGAGGCAGGCAGACCTGATTGCAGAGCTTGAGAGGAATCAAATCGGGAGTCTTGCAAGTGACTGCAGAAATGATAGCCAAGGTCATTCTGCCACATATGGCACATACACCTTTATAGAGCAAACATCAAAGAAGGTGGTTGATTTGCAACAGGTACAGAGCAATGAAGCTGGTAGTAGTAATGCCTGTGAACTAGTTGGTTTCAAAAGGGGAATATCATTTTTTAACGGAAACACAACAACTATCTTGCAGTAGTCTGGTTACAGATCGGCACAGATCTATAGCTGCCTTTATTCGGGATGATCTTAAAATCAATAACCCCATGTGTGCGGAGATGGGTCATTTCAATGATGTTTGGCACACTGCTAAGGGTCTTGGAAAAAAATAATCAAGATCGGAGCCAAGCATCCAGAAGTTAACCTATGGAAAAGATCCATTGTTAATGTATTTTGTTGCTGCAACAGCCCCCGAGACCTTATATGTCTCACTGAAACCTGGATAACTGATAAGGCAAACTGTTCGAACATTGGGCTCCCATCATTTACTTTTCCCAATTCACTCGAATTGACTGTTGTGACAATTCTGTAGAGTTTCAACAATTAAAACAAAAGGCACACGGAGGAGTAGGTTTTTATTGCAAGAAAAACGTTTCCCCCCAAAGAATGCCCATATATAATATAGAATATATTTCTTTAAAAATGCTGAGTTTGGACTTAACTACTGTTATTATCTACAGACCACCAAGTTATAATGAAAAACCCTTTCTTCAAAATTTATAACTCTTACTTAACAATTTGGAACATCAGGAGCATTTCTCATAATGGGCGATTTCAATCAAAATATACTTGCAATATTAAAAGATAGATGGCTAATCGAGGTTACGTACAAATGGTGGATGATATAACTACAGAAGGCGGAACACTCATTGATCATGTTTACATAAAAAATATCCCCAAAGAATAAATCAAGGTTGCAAACCTGCCAACCTACTTTAGTTATCATGAAGCACTGGAAATAACATTAAACATACACGAAGATCCTTTATTACCACATAAAAGAGCCTTGATAACTAACTAAAAGATCGTTTTGACGTTTGAAGTATAGATTCATATTAAAAATCTGAAGAAAATGGCGAAAAGATTTTATCGATATCATTTAACCGGAAGCAGATTTTCAATATTTTGATTTCCAAAATGGCCGTCAATTTTGATCTCATTTTCATATCTCGACAACTAACTAAAAAGTCGTTTTGATATTAACAGTATTGATTCATATAAACAATCAGGGGAAAAAGATTTTTAAAGTTCACAATCTACCAGGCCACTCACTTCAGTTATCATGAGGCTCTTGAAATAACATTTAGCCAATATAAACGGTGAACTATTAATCAGACCTCCTTGAGCTAAATCATATATATGAATCAACTTTTAGATTTGCAATATTGATTACCCAAACAGTATGTCATTTAAATTCATATATATTACTAAACTCTTTTGAGTCCCTTATCGCCATAATTATTCTCCTATCTCACTTCTGGAATTAGCGTTAGAAAATAATGAGAAGAGAAATCCCACAAAAATCACCCTACGCCAGGGGAGGTGCATCGAATTTTCCTCAGAAAGCAATTTCCAATAGATTTAGTCTATAATCCATTTTAAGGATAAATTAACAAATAATAAATGATATATAGTTATTCATAAATGAAGAAGAATATTCAGTTACCAATTAAAAGAAATAACACGGTGTGGTTTTCGAAGTGACCAGACGTGTATTTATGACCTCCGGGACCCAACGAAGCGGAACAGTGGCTATAATATTATGACTCTAAGAGTGAATTCGGTATGTTTTGAGATTTACTGCTAACCAACAGATCTATTAGGATCAATATATCTATAAATATTATTAATATTTGTGGTAAATAGTTCAAATATATTTGGTACTATTTGCATTTCTTGCTATTCAAAATAATTTGGTCACAGATAATTAGTGCTCAGAGGATTATGCCTCACAAACGAAGAAATAAGGACAAGAAAAGAAGTCGATCTGACGCTCAACTCAGTTCAGGTAGTACAAGTAGTCCATCCACGGACACCGCCTCTGTTTTCGCGTCGCAATGAACGCACTCAACTCGCCAACTGAAGATGTTAACAATCATTATCCAACCATATCAAGTACTCCAAACAACGCACAAAATAGTGTTCAACCCTTTAGCATGAACAATGACTTAACAAATATCAGACACCAACTAGATTTCATATGTAATCGATTACATAAACTAGATACCATTGAATCGACAATTTCGGTAATAGCGAAAGATGTAGCTGATGTGAAACTTCAAGCTAAAGGCAACTCGGATAATATTAAACTTATTGAGCAGAAACTTTATCTAATGGAAACCGGACTACAGTTTCAGTCAGTGTCACTCGAAAGTGTGCAATCGTCATCTACCTCTATTGTTAACAAAATTCAAGAACTTGAAACCTCAAATAAAATGATAAAAGAAGAATTGTTAAACGTGCAGTCGAGAAGTATGAGGGATAATTTGCTCTTTTTTGGATTAAAAGAAGACACAGATGAAAATTGCACAGATAAAGTCCTAACTTTTATCACCGAACAGCTGGGTTTTACTGATGGTAAAGACCGCATCAAAATAGATCGCGCCCATAGTTGCTAAATTTAACTTTTTTCCGGATAGATCAGAGGTCAAATCTAAAGGTGCTATGTTGTCTGGAACCGAGTTTGGCATCTCTGAGCAATATCCCAAAGAAATTCTAGAGAAAAGAAAATCGTTACAGAGTATCTTTAAACGCGAAAAAGAGAAACATAATAAGGTGTATTTTGTTAGAGATCAACTGTTTGTCAACGACAGGCCATATGTTGTTGAATAGGGACTCGAGGAAGAAAAAATGTCGATATTAAGTTGGAATTTAAATGGTGGTCTTAGACGAAAATTACTTGACGATGATTTTGTTCATATGTTAAAGAACCACGATGTGATTTCATTGGTTCATACTGGTTTTAACCGTACTCCACCTATCCTGGATGGTTTTAAATGTTTTACTATAAATCGTCGAAAATCGCAAAGCAGTGGTTGCTTGGCTATCTTCATAAAAGATAAGTTCTGTAAGCTTGCATCTTGTTTGGATATATGTGAACATGGCATAGTGGTTCTAAAGTTGGAACTCTCAAAAATTAATCAAAAGAACAATGATATTTACCTATGTTGTGTATATATACCGCATGAACGATCTAATTATTATAAATACATAGACAATGATCTCTTTAGCCAGATTGAGCTGTATAGTTTGAAATATAGAAATCTGGGCATTTTTGTTGTAATAGGTGATTTTAACGCTAGAACGAGCACTATTCCAGAAACTATCAAAGATACATTCCCACCACACCAATTCCTTAATACTGATATTGATTTAGTGAATAGGCGCTCATGTGATAATTGCACTAACTCTCTTGGTCTTAAACTATTACAAACGTGCAAAAACACTGAACTTTGCATTTTAAATGGAAGACTAGAGGCCGGTTCCTTTACATGTTTTACTCCAAACGGATCTAGTGTTATAGATTATGCTCTGATTAACCCAATATTTCTCTCATCGGTCGTTAACTTTAATATATTAAACCTTGAAGTGTACTCGGACCATACACCACTCCATCTTGAGCTACGTTTTTCACAGAAGTCTAAAATATTAAATAGTGTTAGTAATTCTTCACCCCCCGACCAGGTATGCAGTCAAAGATTGTTAAAATGGAACTCTGACAAAACGTCTGAGCTTTACGCATCATTTACAACCGATAATACTCTCACAAACACTGTTCCATGCATCGTGAATCAATCGACTTTAGATGATCTAACTGGTGCCATAAGTAATGAAATTTTTGAGCGAGCCTATACAGTTCTAGGTATTAATGCTAGTTTTTCAAAAAATAAACAGATTCCAACTAAGAAATCAAATGCATGGTTTGATAAGTCATGTCACACCTCGAGAGAGTTATTTATTAATAGTCGAAATACATATAACAAAATCAAAAGTGCAAAAAACAAAACAAATATGGTTCTAGCCCGAACTGGGTATAATAAAACTTTAAAATTCTCTAAAGCGCGTTACAAAATCAACAAAGGAAAAGAAATATGTGAAAAAGCTATGTCAAACCCAAAAGAATTCTGGAAACAGATTTCAAGATATTATAAAGACGTTAAGGTAGAAACAAGTTCATTAACCTCTAATGATTTTTACCTGCACTTTAGAGAAATTTATGATAACTCCCCTTCCTTTTCAGAAGTTGGCCCACTTTGGATTCCGTCAACTTTTGTTGCCCACTCCACACTGGATTCCAAATTCACGATTCTTGAAATTGAAAAGGCAATTAAAAAACTAAAAAATGGTAAAAGTTCTGGCAACGATGGCATTATCCCAGAGGTGGTCAAACATCTCAATAGTTTACTCCAAGGTCCAATATGCTCTTTATTTAACTGTATCTATGATAATGGATTATATCCATCAAATTGGGCAATTTGTGACATTGTGCCAGTGCCTAAGAAAGGCTGCAAAAACGACGCTAACAACTACAGAGCAATTACAATTATGAATGTACTAGCCAAATTGTATTCTATGCTACTTAATGACAGGATCCTGTCTTGGACAGATAGTCATTCTTTTCTCACTAATATGCAATTTGGATTCCAGAAAAACAAAAGTACCATAGATTGTATTTTTATTCTTCAATTAATTGTATCAAAATATTTAGCAGAAGGTAGTAAAGTATTCTGTGCCTTTATAGATTATTCAAAATGTTTTGATAAAATAGATCGTAAATTATTGATAGCTAAACTAGAATCTTACGGTATTAGTACAAAAATGTTAACATCTATCTCATCTATGTATAGTAAAATAGAGCTATGTGTAAAATACCGATGTCAAAGATCAAAGCCCATTAACTCATTGTCTGGAGTAAAACAAGGAGACAATTTATCTCCATTGCTATTTTTATTGTACTTAAATGATTTTGATGAATTTTTATGTGAAAACACATTAGATCCTGTAATTATTAACAATGTGATAATTCCATGTTTGATGTATGCAGACGATACCACCTTACTTTCACTTTCACAAGTCGGCTTACAAAGGCAATTAGAGAACTTGAAAAATTATTGTGACAAATGGAAGCTCGAAGTAAATATACATAAATCTAAAGTTATGGTTTTCCAAAAAGGACACTCGGTTGCAAATTATGATTTTTACTATAACAACCAACCCTTAGAAATTGTAAAATCTTTCAATTATTTGGGTATCGAACTCAGTATGAATGGCAAATTTAACACTGCTCAGAAAGCAATTGCAGCTAAAGGCTCAAAATCACTATTCCAATTGTATAATGTATTTGAGAGTATTGATATCGATATCAATCAGAAATGTAAATTGTTCGATTCATATGTAGGGTCTATTCTATCCTATGGGGCACCTGTTTGGGGTTTTCATACTGCAAAAGAGGTTGAAACAGTGCACCTTAAGTTCTGTAAAAGGGTACTGGGAGTGAAACCTACAACGCCAACAAGTGCGGTTATTGGTGAATTGGGGCGGTTACCACAAAGTTTCTTAAGGCATAAACTTATTTTTAAATACTGGGTAGACCTTCTGCAATATGATAGCTTGTTACGTTTTACCTACAAATCAGTTAGAACATCAGCTAACTGCAGACGAGGGGATAATTGGTGTTATAAATTAAAATGTCTATTAGACACGTTAGGTTTAAGTGTATTATGGGATTATCAAGACTATATTAACTCTAAACATGTACTTTATATCTTAAACCAAAGGCTCCTGGACCAAAATGTACAAGTATGGAATAGCTCGAAAAATGAAAGTATCAAATTATTTTATTATAATCTATTTTACCTTTGATTTTAAAATGCAACCCTATTTACAATATGTTCATATAGAAAAATATCGCATAGCATTATCACGCTTTAGGTGCAGCTCACATTGCCTAAATATTGAAAGTGGTAGATTTGTGAAAGCTAAAAGATCCACCCGATTGTGTACAGTCTGTAATTTAAATGCAATAGAAGACGAGCTTCATTTCCTTTTAATTTGTCCCATATATAATGATCTTAGAATTCGGTACCTCCCAAAATATTATTGTAAATATCCTTCAATTGATAAATTCATCTCAATTATGTCGTCAAACTCCAGATTGATTTTAAATTCATTATCTAAATTTATTTTTTATTCATTCAAAAGAAGAAACGAACTTGTAGACAGTGCTCTTCCATAATAAGTGTGTATATATGTATCTATATTTGATTTTTGCTATCTTTCCTTTTTTTCTTTTTTTTATTTATATGTGAATTGTATATTAATTGTATGTAGAGCTACAAGATAATTATCTTAAAGCTCATTTATATTAATAAACTTCAGTTGAATCCCGATTCAACAGGTTTGAATAGCACTAAAATATAAAAAAAAAATATATAAAAAAATCAAGGAAAGAACACAACATCTATAATTAAAAAAATGAAAATATGTACAAGCACGAACGTGAAACGATGAACAGAAATATTCAGATACTTAATTGTAATATATTATTATTTTTTATTTCTGCATATGCAGTAAATGGCAATTTTAAAAGGATTTCGTCAATGTCCGAAAAACTGTCCAACTTCAATGATTCAATGATTAAATCTCTCGAAATATTCAGTTCTATATCCTCTCCATTTTCACATACAACAGCAACAGTTTGGATTGAAAGATTGACGGATTCGGTTGGTTGAGTCTATAAATAAAATTTATTGAATTATTAATTAATTAATCATTTTTTTAAAATTTATAATAATAATAATAACTTTATTCACAATCTCTCAAGGAGACATATGAAAATATATCATAATGAAGTGAAACAATGCGATTATTTACATATATACAAGTATACTGTTTACAATTCATAGAAATTTAACTTATATTGATAAAGCTCATTCTTCAAAAGACATAATACATTATTTTCGAAATTCCTTCAGGATTATATATACAAATTTACATAAATTGATAAGCGTTTCACCCTTACAATTAAATAATTGATTCATTTTGATAGTTGATGGGTTTCGGTAATAGTAACTTTAGATATATATCTCTCTATATTTAATAAACTTTGAACAAATAAAAATAGAGTGAAATTCGTCACCCAAGTCACCTGAGTGACATAGTGTGCAGATTCTAAGTTCACGGGGGATGTTTTGGAAAATTCCTGCCTCTATAGGAAGTCTGTGGCTTCTGCAGCGTAGTTTGCAAAATGCTGTTCTGAGCTGAGGTGGTAAATCTACAAGATAGTCCCCCCAGTGGACCGGGGTTAAGAATAGGTTCACCGTCCCCCATTGCGTGTCGTAAAAGGCGACTGAATTGGGGCTCCTCGTTTGCCGTGAGGTGCGACCTGTGTCGGTTTTGAATGGACTCCTGGTGGTTGAGGGTAACATACCTCCCAATACATCACTTTGGGCCAGGGGATTCCTAGACAGGTGGCCAGTGTGGCCCACACTGGTCAATCGGATTGTCGTGTTGAGCCTATGAGTCGGTGGCCAGAACAGATAAAAAAAAAAAAAATTCTAATCACAGAATATATCCTTATCCTCCAATTCATTTCACCGACTCAGAAGCAGCGGCTTGGGTCAATTGGGTAAAATAAAATAAATTTATTTGCTCCATCCAGAACTTTTATTCCCTTTTTTATCTGAGTATATCTCCCGATTACCCCTAGGGCGCAGGCGCTGGAGTCCCGCGCCGAGCCTGCGCGGAGGTCGTGGTCCGTGGTGGTCGGGGGTCTCGGGAGATGAATCCTCTACATTTTTTCATGGCTACACAAAATAAAAAAAAACATAAACGCCGGTTGACTGAGGCCGAATTTACTGATTCGTATATTTCAGACGAATCATGGCCTCGGTTTCTTGTCATTGATAGTTCTAACCCTGAGAAACCTTTATCATCTTTATCTCCTTTCGCTATTGCTAAGGGTTTGACTGGCCTTGCCAGTGAGCCAAAATCTATTAAGAAACTACGCAGCGGCTTTTTGTTGGTTGAATGCTCTCGCAGAATCCACTCAGAGTATCGCCACATTTCTCGCTGAACTCATCTAAAGGGGTCATTCGACATCCAGACCTCAATGGATGTTCAGCTGATGAAATGAAGGAAGAATTGAAAGATATTGGCGTCACGAACGTCGATAGAATATCCATCCGTCGTGACGGCCAATTAATTTCAACGAACACTTTCATTCTTTCATTCAACCAACCTAATTTACCATCTGAAATTAAAGTGGGCTACCTTAACATCAAAGTTTCTCACTACATTCCAAACCCTCTCAGGTGTTACAACTGTCAACGCTTCGGGCATGGAACTCGAACTTGTAAGAGTTCGATTAGATGTGCGCGTTGTGGACAGTCTGGGCATGACAGCAAGGATTGCGCTGAAGCACCTTGCTGCTTCAACTGCGAAGGAAAGCACCCAGCCTTTTCCAAAGACTGTCCCAAGTGGCAAATTGAAAAAAAAATTAATAAAGTAAAGATAGAAAATAAAATATCATATCCCGAAGCGAGGAAGGTTGTAGAAGGTGCAACTCCATCTACCCCTTCCGGAAAGACTTTCGCTAATGTGGTTAAGGCATCTACAAAATCTGTAGAATGCCAAACTGACGTTTCTTGGCTGCAGCGATTACCATTACCTTCTCCAGCCTTGTTACCATCTGTTCTTCTTTTGGAGTCCGCATTCAACCACTTTTGTCAGCGGCTGGTATCAGCCACGACAGTATTGCGGACTTCATAATGACCACAATTCCACCTTGGTCAATTGCTCCATTTCAGATAGACTTTAGTCTATCAAGCAATAAGAAGTCACAGACAAGCTCGATCGTCTTCAAGTCGAAATTTCTTGAATTAAGGGCTAAATATGGGGATTATGCTCCTTTCTATACAGATGGGTCCAAGGATGGTGATAAGGTTGCAGCTGCAACAGTGACACCATCCGAAGTCCTGTCTGTATCTCTTCCACCAGCAGCCTCTATTTTTACTGCAGAACTCGTTGCCATTTTACAGGCACTCGAGTTCTTTCAGTCCTCATCATCATTTAAAAATGTATTATCTATTCTGATTCTCTGTCTGACTTTAAGTCGGTGATAAGGACTTTTATTTTCCAAAATGGCAGCAAAAGGGATGTAAGGTTCTTTCATTATTTTTGAAAAATTTCCCCTCCTCCCTTAAATTTCCCCAGGAATTTGGGGGAGTCCTCCCTGCCATTTCCCTTTTCCCCCTTTTTTAAAAAACCTTTTTCCCACC
>CM060199.1:26466227-26484663 GCA_030562195.1 Nipponacmea schrenckii
TGTAGTAGGAACATTAGATCCTGCAATTTATGGCAAGTTGCCATGGTATTACATAGAGCCATCAAATTAACAGCGCGGCTTTACATCTTTAAGAGAGTATTTTATAGAGTTGCGTCCCTTATACCACTAGTCCTCTCAACTGTACATTATTTTTGCTTAAGAGAATATCATTTAAAATTCTAAAGGTTGTCATTTCCTTCCAAATATTCCATATCATACATCGCCCACAACGAGAAATGAACAATCATTCCTTTTATTTAAGATATATAATATCTTTGAATCATTTTAACTGGATTAATTTTTAATCGAAAAAAAAATCAAAATCAAAATAACAATTCAAAAATCGGTTTCCATATATATTTCGGCAATATATTCTATATACATGTACATCAAAATAACACAAATTGAATTATCTTCCGAGACCCTATTTCGATTTAAAGAGTTAGTATAGAAGAAATTACAAAATTTGCAAATTTAAAACGTGCAATTTTGGTCAAAAATCAAGTGTTATACACCATTGGAAAGAATGGCTAGACCTGTTTGTAACAGTTCTGCAGCTTTCGGGCTATTTAGAATTTGTTGGTCTCCTGGCTGTCATTTAAGGATGTAGATTGATTTTGCGATTATTGGGAGAGATGATTTATTCATGATTTAACACGTGACATTTGAGCTTGTTAATGGACTGGCAATCATTAAGGTTTGTGATGTAAAAATATCTGGGCTTAACCACGCCCACAAAGTCCATTGACTTGTTTTGGAAACTTCAACTGGAAATGTCAAAATTTGTGAATTGACCTTTTTATAGGAAAAATTCGCAATTTTTAAATGCCGATAAACCGAAAGTTTACATTTTGCTATAAAGCTTAATATGTCATTGGATAGAACGTATCACATATGTACAGGTATAAAGATCGCCAAAGGTCAACGTCACAATATACACCTTCGAATTTTTTATAATTTTTAATCGTAATTAAATCAAAATCAAATTAAAAATTCAAAAATAAATTTCCATATAAATTTCGGCAATCGGTTATAGATTCTATATACATGTCCATCAAAATAACACATATTGACTGATCCTCCGAGACCCTATTTCGATTGAAAGAAAAATACACACAGTGATGTAAAATATCTGGGTTTAACCACGCCCACAAAGTCTAATGACTTGTTTTGATTGGTTGGGGATACTTTAACTGGAAATGTCAAAATTTGTGTCTTGACCAAAAGATAAGAAATTAACACAATTAGATTTTATGACCTGTTGCATTTATATCTGTTTAATTAGAGTGTAATTTTATTCTTAAACTTTTCGCAATTTTTATTTATACATAATGATTTATATATTGCTTGAAAGCTGGGAATTTGCACATTATAAATCTGTTCGAATTTTGTTTTTAAGTTAAAAAGAACTAAATATAAAAAAAATATGAATGTTAAAATCGCTTATTTTCTACTAGGCGTATTTTCATCAGTTTTCGGTCTATAGCTAAAATAAAGATATTGTTAGAAAGCTGATAAAAATCACACCCAATAATGTCAATTAGAATGTTGCCAAGAGTCTTGTTCTTGAGATATAACCATCTGAAGATACGAGAAATATGCAAATTACCAATTTTTGGATCCCTATTAATCCATATGTTCTGTACTAAAATTAGAAATCAAGGTATCATATGAACCTTTAGCCAATGAAGATGATAGTGCAGAAAAATAAAGGATGCATATTAGTAAGTTAGTCCTCTTCGTTCCTTGCGGAGAATAGGGCTGCTACAGACGTTCTCCATCTCACTCTATTATGAGCTGTTCTTTTTGCTTCATTCCAGGTCTTGCCAATCCTTCCTAGCTCTTTCAGTCTTATTCTTTTCAAGCTATGTAAAGGTCGTCCTTGTCTTCTATGCCCTTGGGGATTCCAGTCCAGTGCCTCTCTGATGATGTTGTTTTGAGATCAAAAGGATGCATATGGTAGAGTTCAAAAGTTATGAACTTTCAGACGGAAGTCAGTTTTGAAAAACTTTGGCAGGACCTGGTCCAAAGACAAATTTGAAATCGAAAAATATGCCACTAGAGGACCTAGATAATTATCCAAATTATATTTTTAAACAAGTCTGAAAAAATAGGTTTAAAAAATGGCGGACGAGTAGTATTTTTCCAATAATTTGCATATTTCAAGATGGCGATCAAACGGTTAGGAATTTGCATATATGGCATACATACAAAATGAAGATATTGATGGTACTAATTCTGTGGAATAAAAAAATTGCAAGTTTGTGCAAAAATTTAATCCGAAAATTCCGATTTCTGTGATTTTCTTCATTTTTTGGTCATTTTCGGACGTTTCCCGGGTAATTTCGGAAAATGTTTTATCGGAATCTTTAATGATAATTTTTTTTCTACTCATCTACCAATTTTTGTGAAAAAATAAGACGTAAATTTAAAAAAAAACACGTGCTTTTTCATAAATCACGCACAATTAATATAGAACTAAGAACAAAATTTTCTAATATTTAAAAGCGCAATTTTGATCAAAATATAAAGTGTTATACACCATTGGAAAGAATAAATTACGCGTAATAAGGACATAAAAAAAATTTTGACGTATGTAAATGAGGTCACGTGACAGAGCTCTTCGAAGTTAAAAAGTGCAATTTTCAAATGGCTGTAAAACCGGAAGTTGACATTTCACAACACAAATGAAGACATCAATGGATAGATCTCGACAAGGGCAACAACTTTTGTGCAGGTCACATGGTCACCAAAGGTCAAGGTCACGATATATGAACGTTGGAAAATTAGGCACTGAGTGAAAAAAAAAGAACCGGAAATGAAAGGTAAGCTAAATCGAAACTCAAAATTCGGCTTCCTAAGAATTGTTAGCAATCGATTGAAGATTACATAGACATCAAAATTACAATTGTCCGATTAACCCCTAAGGCCCAATTTTTCACTTTACAAAAGTAAGTGGTTTAATGATGGCGACTGATCTGTTACTTCCGGTTCAATTTTTGTTAATTATAAAATCATTATGGGTTAATAGTAACTAATTGCAAAAAAAAAAATTCAAATATCTTAAGAATTCCGGAAGTGAAAATTCGAAGTTTAGCGACGTATGACGCCGAAACCGGAAGTGATGTCGACATTTTGAAAACAGATTTTTCTTGACAAGAAAAATGTTTATCTAACTGCAAATTTTGATTTCGATCTAATCAAAATTGCAAAAGTTAGAAAAAGTGTTAAATTTTAAAATTCAAAAGTCAGCAACAAAAGTAAAAATTTCAAAATTTTTAAACTGCTATTATGTAAATCTAAGTTATAAGTAGTAAATAAAAAAAGTCCGAACCAGATTGGATAAAATAACGAGCCGTGAGTTAGTAAACAAAAATAAAATTTGTGACGTTCTACGTCATTTCCGGTAGAACAAAAATGCGTCATTTTACATTTAAACAACAACGAGCACAAGATTACGTTACAATATCACGCTAGATTGTGTAAGACATTTGCAGTTATGGCTGGGGAGCGTGACCAGAAAGAGACAAAAAAAAAAAAAAAAATAGTCATTTCGAAAACAAAGCAGTGCGTTCGAAGAACGCACTGCAACTAGAACTGATCTTGATCAGTGCTGTGATTTCACAATTGAAACGAACAATTCGTCCTTAATATCGTTTCATGATGCTGTCTTGAATAGATATGTAAATATGATTATTTATTTGACGAGTATTTAATGTATACGTAGATAATATCGGCAAGTTTAAGTTACTTGACAAGCATTAAGTGATGTACAACTGCATAAGACGCCAGATTATAATCCTCACAGTCTTAGACTTTGGCGTCAAAGCTAAATTTTAATTTAAGATGGCGACTTCCGATTTGATGATATCGACAAAATATTTTCGCCATACTCGCCCGATTTTTAATATGAACATATACTTTGAATTTCAAAACGATCGGATCAATAGTTTTCAAGATAAAAAAATTAGGCCTTAATCTGCGGCCATCTTGGAAATAAAATATATTGAAAATCTACTTGCACAGACTTTTCCGCATTGTTTTCTAGATTGATAATCCGAAAAAATATTCAAAATCGGTCCATATTCCTCAGAGCCCGAGGCTTTTGAATGGCGTCAAGGCTAAATTTCGATTCAACATGGCGGCTTCCGGTTGAATGATATCGGCAAAATCTTTTCGCCAATTTCCCCAGATTTTTTATATGAATCTATACTGTAAATTTCAAAACGATCGGATCAATAGTTTTCGAGATGAAAAAATTAGGCCTTAATCGGCGGCCATCTTGAAAATCAAAAAATTGAAAATCTGTTCCCAAGGAATTTTCCGCATTGCCTTCTAGATTGATAATCAGAAAAAAATTTCAAAATCGGTCCATAATCCTCGGAGCCTTAGGCTTTTGAATGAAGTCAAGGCTAAATTTCAATTCAAGATGGCGGCTTCCGGTTAAATGATATCGACAAAATTTTTTCGCCATTTTCCCCCGACTTTTAATAAGAATCTATACTGTAAATTTCAAAACGATCGGATTTATAGTTTTCGAGATACAAAAAATGGGCCTAAATTTCAATTCAAAATGGCGGCGCTTCCGTTGACACCTGAGCCTTCAAATAGCATTCATTTATTAATACATGTTTATAAGATTCTACACAAAAAATTTAAATCAATCCCATGCAGCAGTTTCGGAGATATAAGCTTTGGAAAATACGGAAGAATAATAATAATAATAACTAGAACTGATCTTGATCAGTGCTGTGATTTCACAATTGAAACGAACAATTCGTCCTTGATATCGTTTCATGATGCTGTCTTGAATAGATATGTAAATATGATTATTTATTTGACGAGTATTTAATGTATACGTAGATAATATCGGCAAGTTTAAGTTACTTGACAAGCATTAAGTGATGTACAACTGCATAAGACGCCAGATTATAATCCTCACAGTCTTAGACTTTGGCGTCAAAGCTAAATTTTAATTTAAGATGGCGACTTCCGATTTGATGATATCGACAAAATTTTTTCGCCATACTCGCCCGATTTTTAATATGAACATATACTTTGAATTTCAAAACGATCGGATCAATAGTTTTCAAGATAAAAAAATTAGGCCTTAATCTGCGGCCATCTTGGAAATAAAATATATTGAAAATCTACTTGCACAGACTTTTCCGCATTGTTTTCTAGATTGATAATCCGAAAAAATATTCAAAATCGGTCCATATTCCTCAGAGCCCGAGGCTTTTGAATGGCGTCAAGGCTAAATTTCGATTCAACATGGCGGCTTCCGGTTGAATGATATCGGCAAAATCTTTTCGCCAATTTCCCCAGATTTTTTATATGAATCTATACTGTAAATTTCAAAACGATCGGATCAATAGTTTTCGAGATGAAAAAATTAGGCCTTAATCGGCGGCCATCTTGAAAATCAAAAAATTGAAAATCTGTTCCCAAGGAATTTTCCGCATTGCCTTCTAGATTGATAATCAGAAAAAAATTTCAAAATCGGTCCATAATCCTCGGAGCCTTAGGCTTTTGAATGAAGTCAAGGCTAAATTTCAATTCAA
The DNA here is from genome assembly GCA_030562195.1 of Nipponacmea schrenckii. Taxonomy (NCBI): domain Eukaryota; kingdom Metazoa; phylum Mollusca; class Gastropoda; family Lottiidae; genus Nipponacmea; species Nipponacmea schrenckii. Next base: position 26,471,792 of record CM060199.1, read on the forward strand.
GATGGCGGCTTCCGGTTAAATGATATCGACAAAATTTTTTCGCCATTTTCCCCCGACTTTTAATAAGAATCTATACTGTAAATTTCAAAACGATCGGATTTATAGTTTTCGAGATACAAAAAATGGGCCTAAATTTCAATTCAAAATGGCGGCGCTTGCGTTGACACCTGAGCCTTCAAATAGCATTCATTTATTAATACATGTTTATAAGATTCTACACAAAAAATTTAAATCAATCCCATGCAGCAGTTTCGGAGATATAAGCTTTGGAAAATACGGAAGAATAATAATAATAATAAAAAAAAAAAAAAAAAAAATAATAATCTTAACGAAAACAATAGATTTCACAATCTGTAGATTGTGAAATCTAAAAGATCAGTGCTGTGATTTCACAACCAAAAGGAACAATTCGTCCTTTAAATTCGAGATGGCGAATTCCGGTTTTAAAATATCGACAAACAAGAACGTCTCGAGATCGATTTGTATGGGTATTAGGGGTCTAAATATATATATATATTTAAATTAACGATAAGCAAGGGAATTATAATTATCTTTATTATACTCCAAACATCCAAATAGTAGCAGATTTATTTTCAATCAAATGAAAAAGATATTCTGCCTAAATATTCATGAAATCACTCACATTTAACTTCCAACTAAATGTATTGAATTCAATAAGGCGGATATTTCAGATCTGGTTTCTTCCGAAATCAATACGCGGAAAAATATACAAAATGTATTTTAGATACAAGTCGTGTTTTATCTTAATAAACATATATTTTACTAATATACCTGTTTGTATAAAAAATGTTGTTATCATATTATAAAACTAAACTAAACAGTATTCTAATATATACGGAACTATTTTTTGTGCGATTGTATACCAAAATGAAATATGTGTGAAGCAAGTAACAGGTGGTCAAACATCAAGTTAAACACTTTAATTAACGGATTAAGAGACGTTTCAACTTCACACTTGACTATCCTAAACATACACTCTAAAGTTAAATCTAATAGACGAATTTCTGTCACAGCTCTATTTATATGATGGTGATATTGTTTACCAAGACTGAAATTTTTATAACTATATAGGTTATAGATTAAAAATCCGAAAAAAAAAATTAAAAATCGGTCCATAAGTCTTGGAGCCTTGGTCTAAATTTCAATTCAATATGGCGGCTTCCGATTTAATGATATCGATAAAATGTTTTCGCCATACTCCCCCGATTTTCAATTTGAATTAATATTTTAAATTTCAGTACGATCGGATCATTAGTTTTTAATCGGCGGCCATCATGGAAATAAAAAATATTGAAATTCTACTAACACATAATTTTCTGTAATGTTTTCTAGATTGATAACCAGAAAAAAAAATCAAAATCGGTCCATAATCCTCAGAGCCTTAGGCTCTTGAATGACGTCAAGGCTAAATTTCAATTCAAGATGGCGGCTTCCGGTTGAATGATATCGACAAAATCTTTTTCGCCAATTTTCCTTGATTTTTTATATGAATCTATACTGTAAATTTCAAAACGATCGGATCAATAGTTTTCGAGATAAAAAATAGGCCTTAATTCGGCGGCCATCTTGGAAACCAAAAAATTTTTTTATAACTATATAGGTTATAGATTAAAAATCCGAAAAAAAAAAAATTAAAAAATCGGTCCATAAGTCTTGGAGCCTTGGTCTAAATTTCAATTCAATATGGCGGCTTTCGATTTAATGATATCGATAAAATGTTTTCGCCATACTCCCCCGATTTTCAATTTGAATTAATATTTTAAATTTCAGTACGATCGGATCATTAGTTTTCAAGATATAAAAGTTAGGCCTTAATCGGCGGCCATCATGGAAATAAAAAATATTGAAATTCTACTTACACAGAATTTTCTGTAATGTTTTCTAGATTGATAACCAGAAAAAAAAATCAAAATCGGTCCACAATCCTCAGAGCCTTAGGCTCTTGAATGACGTCAAGGCTAAATTTCAATTCAAGATGGCGGCTTCCGGTTGAATGATATCGACGAAATCTTTTCGCCAATTTTCCTTGATTTTTTATATGAATCTATACTGTAAATTTCAAAACGATCGGATCAATAGTTTTCGAGATAAAAAAAATAGGCCTTGATTCGGCGGCCATCTTGGAAACCAAAAAATTGAAAATCTGTTCCCAAGGAATTTTTCGTATTGTTTTCTAGATTGATAATCAGAAAAAAATTTCAAAATCGGTCCATAATCCTCAGAGCCTTAGGCTTTTGAATGGCATCAAGGCTAAATTTCAATTCAAGATGGTGGCTTCCGGTTAAATGATACCGACAAAATTTTTTCGCCATTTTCCCCCGACTTTTAATAAGAATCTATACTGTAAATTTCAAAACGATCGGATCTATAGTTTTTGAGATTTAAAAAATGGGTCTAAATTTCATTTCAAAATGACGGCGCTTCCGTTGACACCTGAGCCTTCAAATAGCATTCATTTATTAATACATGTTTATAAGATTCTACACAAAAAAATTCAATGAATTCCATGCAGCAGTTTCGGAGATATAGGCTTTGGAAAATACGGAAGAAAAAAACTAGAGCCGTACGCCTAACGGCACTGAGGCAGTGCGTTCCATCCAGGGATTCGTTCGTTAAGCAAAAGACAAAAAGGGTTTATTAAAATAAAAAAATGTGCACCAGAAATGGATTTTGATTTCATAACAAACGCTCCCATACCCCCCTTTTCCCCCTTTCCCCTCTTTGCCCCTCCCCATCCTTAGCCCTCATCATCAATTAAGATAGATAATAAGTTAAAATCATAATAAAAAAATGGATAGAGGGTCATTTAATCTAAAAAAGATATCCGGATCGCCGAAACTCATATTTGTAAATCGCCCAAACGTAGAGAATAATACCCAATGCAATGTAGATTGTTTTATATATTAAATTCGCAATTTTCAGATGGCGATGAAACCAAAAGTAGATATCGTACAAAAAATATATATATAGCATTGGATAGACAATGTCGAAGCTATATACAAATCGAAAGGTCACTAATGGTTCAAGTCGCCAGGGTATAACATTGAGACACCACATAAATAGCGCGGCCCAATATTTTAAAATTTATATTGAATAGAGTTTCGTCTCTTAGACCATTATTCCAGTCACCTGTATATTATTGTTGCATAATTATAAGAGATAAAATTTAAAATTCTAAAGGTTGTAATTTCGTTCCAAATATTCAATATTTACATCACCCACAACAGGAAAAACATATATAACAACTTTGAATCATTTTAACTGGATGTAGAACGATTAAACTAAAAAATAATTTCAGATCGCTGAAACTTATATCTTGTAGATCGCCCAAATGCAACACATTAAACAGATTGTTTTATAGGGAAAATTCGCAATTTTCAAATGGCGATAAAAGCAAAAGTATACATCTTACAATAAAGCTTTATATATCATTGGATAGAACTTCCCGAGAGCTATCATATTTGTACAGGTCAAAAATTCGTCGAAGTTCAACGTCACAATATACGACCCTTCAAAGTTTTTAAAAATTTTAATCGTTAAAGGGATAATAGGCGTTAGAACGAACATAAAATTTTAAGTTCACTCAAATTTGGACAATAACAGTATATATCCATCAGTGGACTTACCTATACATCAAAATCCCTCTAAAATCCGATAAATCCCCAAAATAAAGTAGTTAATCATAAAACGCTTGAGCCATCCGTCAAGCGATTTTCAAATCGTGTAAATATAAAGGAAGTAACTCTAACATGTGGGTTTTCACGCGTCCTTGACCCCTACTGTTGAATTCCACAATGATGTTTTAGCGTTGATTTACCAGACGCTTTTATTCTCAAACTGAATGGAATCGTCGCTGGCTCGCTTTTTTTTTTAAAATTTCCCAATATATTTTTATTGTGGCTTTTTGAAATTTGGTAAAGTGTGGGATGCATACTTATTTTACTTATAGTCAATATGAAACACAAATATAAGCCATAGGACGAGTGTATTCTAACGCCTATTATCCCTTTAAAAAATCAAAATCAAAATCAAAATTCAAAAATCGGTTTCCATATATATTTCGGCAATCGGTTATAGATTCTATATACATCAAAATAGACAATTGTAGCTTATTGCAAAAGAAATTTTTTAAATATCTTCAATATTTCGGAAGTGCAAAATTCAACTTTTAAAGCAAATAACTTCAAAACCGGAAGTGATATCGAAATTTTGAAAATTAATCATAGTTCGCAATCAAAATGTCTATATATTTGCACGTTTTCAAGTCGATCGAAAGAAAACTGTAGAAGTTAAAAAATGCTAAAAATTCAAAATTCAAAAAGTCAGCGACAAAGTTGGGAAATGTTTAATTCTCAAATTACTATCTTTTAGAACTAAGTCAATGTAGTTATCTAAACATTTCGAAAACAAAGCAGTGCGTTCGATGAACGCACTGCAACTAGAATTGATAGATCAATACTGAGATTTCACTTCAAATACACTCTAAGCACACCACTAAATATTGTAGCTACAAGATCAAACGAGCGGACGCCCAAAAGGCAATACGCGCACCAGCAGCAAATGCGTTTGTATGAGCAAACACCAACAGCAAAATAATAGTTGAATACTTATACTATTTATATATTGTACTTTTCAAAAAAGTTAATTCGCTAACAGAAAAACTGGTTTGAAAGGATTAGAGTTTTTATATTAACAGAGACACATACCAAGTTTCATAAAGATTTGATGAAAATTGTAGTCTGTATCGCACCCACAAGGTGAATTTGACAAGGAGGGGGCCAAGGCACAGCTCGTGAACCACAGTCACGATGTTGTTTTTCAAAGTAACTAAGATTTTATGATGAGAAAGACCCATACCAAGTTTCATAAAGATCGGATAAATACCATAACCTGTATTCCACCCAAAAGCCTTCCACCAAAAAGCTAAATTTGACAAATTTTCACTAAGTAAGGGGGCATATTTCACCAACCGTAAAAGTCGGGAAGCTAGTTTTCAAAGGGAACCCAGATTTTATGATACATACCAAGTTTTGTAAAGATTGGATAAAAATTTATCGCACCCATAAGTTGAATTTGACAGATTTTTCGCTATGTTAGAGGCCAAAACTCACCAACCGTAAAAGTCAGAAAGCTGGTTTTCGAAAGGAACCAAGATTTTATGATACCAAAGACACATACCAAGTTTTGTAAAGATCAGATAAAAACTGTAGCCTCTATTGCACCCACAAGTTGAATTTGACAGATTTTCTATATGTTAGAGGGCAAAACTCACCAACCGTGAAAGTCAGAAAGCTGGTTTTTGAAAGGAACCGAGATTTTATGATACCAAAGATTACATTTTGATGTGGGCGTATAAAAAAGGAAAGCTGTCCTTTAAATCATTTATCAATAGAAAGTACATCACTTAAATTGGTCTGTATACGTATATAATAATATAGAATGGATGAATATATGATATACGTAAAATGTGTATCACAAAAAAAAGAGAAGGTTTGTAAACATGTATATAGTAAATGAATATTTAAATATATATAAACAGATACAAATATATGAAGTTAAGATAAATGTAGTTAATTATGAACAGAAAAAAGTATCAGAGATAGAAGAAGTTTATAAGTATATTTGGTAAATTATTTTTCTTGACCTTGAAAGAAAATTATTAGCTGAAAGAGTCGGTTAGTATGTTTTGATAACAATATAGATTAAACTTGAGAACAAGTTTGGTTTGATTATTTTATGGGATTTTGAAGTTATTTTATGGTTATTAACCCTTTGATCTTGGAACTGACACTAAACTCGGACTATAATTAAACAATAAACTCAAGGCATTAATCTTAGTTCTATTCTTACCAAAAATTAAATTGGCGCCAAATCTGCCCTAGAATCTTATAAAAAAAGCTGCTTCACTACCTGTTTTATCATTCGTCTTTGCTATATACATTGTGCACGCTTTACTTATTCAAGGACTATAATGGATTCTTCAACATCAAGGTAATGTTTATCTTTTATTATTAAAATTTGCGAACAGAATTCGATTACCAGGACATATGCATTTACTGTCAACTAAATACCAGATTCAAATTGAAACCAGAATTTAATGATTGTCTATTTAGGCAGTAAGCCAATTTTGGAACTTACGTATATCGAAATCCATTTCAAGTACTTTGAATACAATTGGACGCTGTTTGTTTGAAATCATTTATGCTTTCACGATTTGCGTGTCCATTTTTATGTTGAGTTCTGTTCTGACCTTAAATTTATCTCCATCCCTCTCTCGCAATGTCGCTTTAATATAATGAGAAAGCTATTCAACAAGATTTAAATAAAGGATTGTCAAATATATATATATATATATTTAGATTTGGTTCACTGGTGTCAAAAATAATGGTAGGGGGCCATTTCTCAACCTTTATACATTGAATATCAGACGACTTCTATAAATAATTCAGGTAATAATATTTAGGCGAGCTATATTTCATCAGCAATTTTTACGGTTGGTTAATAGAGAGTATCGAGATTGATTGCATCGGTGCAATGATGAAAAATCAACATCGGTCCATAATCCTCAGAGCCTTAGGCTTTTGAATGGCGTCAAGGCTAAATTTCAATTCAAGATGGCGGCTTCCGTTTGAATGATATTGACAAAATCTTTTCGCCAATTTCCCCCGATATTGAATATGAATCTATACTGTAAATTTCAAAACGATCGGATCAATAGTTTTCGAGATATAAAAATTAGGCCTTAATCGGCGGCCATCTTGGAAACCAAAAAATTGAAAATCTGTTCCCAAGGAATTTTTCGTATTGTTTTCTAGATTGTTAATCCGAAAAAAAAATTAAAATCGGTCCATAATCCTCGGAGCCTTAGGCTTTTGAATGACGTCAAGGCTAAATTTCAATTCAAGATGGCGGCTTTCGGTTAAATGATATCGACCAAATTATTTCGCCATTTTCCCCCCACTTTTAATAAGAATCTATACCGTAAATTTCAAAACGATCGGATCTATAGTTTTCGAGATATAAAAAATAGGCCTAAATTTCAATTAAAAATGGCGGCGCTTCCGTTGATACCTGAGCCTTCAAATAGCTTGCATTTATTAATACATGTTAATAAGATTCTACACAAAAAATTTCAATCAATTTCAAAGACAAGTTTCGGAGAAATAAGCTTTGGAAAATACGGAAGAATAATAATAACTAGAACTGATCTTGATCAGTGCTGTGATTTCACAATTGAAACGAACAATTCGTCCTTGATATCGTTTCATGATGCTGTCTTGAATAGATATGTAAATATGATTATTTATTTGACGAGTATTTAATGTATACGTAGATAATATCGGCAAGTTTAAGTTACTTGACAAGCATTAAGTGATGTACAACTGCATAAGACGCCAGATTATAATCCTCACAGTCTTAGACTTTGGCGTCAAAGCTAAATTTTAATTTAAGATGGCGACTTCCGATTTGATGATATCGACAAAATTTTTTCGCCATACTCGCCCGATTTTTAATATGAACATATACTTTGAATTTCAAAACGATCGGATCAATAGTTTTCAAGATAAAAAAATTAGGCCTTAATCTGCGGCCATCTTGGAAATAAAATATATTGAAAATCTACTTGCACAGACTTTTCCGCATTGTTTTCTAGATTGATAATCCGAAAAAATATTCAAAATCGGTCCATATTCCTCAGAGCCCGAGGCTTTTGAATGGCGTCAAGGCTAAATTTCGATTCAACATGGCGGCTTCCGGTTGAATGATATCGGCAAAATCTTTTCGCCAATTTCCCCAGATTTTTTATATGAATCTATACTGTAAATTTCAAAACGATCGGATCAATAGTTTTCGAGATGAAAAAATTAGGCCTTAATCGGCGGCCATCTTGAAAATCAAAAAATTGAAAATCTGTTCCCAAGGAATTTTCCGCATTGCCTTCTAGATTGATAATCAGAAAAAAATTTCAAAATCGGTCCATAATCCTCGGAGCCTTAGGCTTTTGAATGAAGTCAAGGCTAAATTTCAATTCAAGATGGCGGCTTCCGGTTAAATGATATCGACAAAATTTTTTCGCCATTTTCCCCCGACTTTTAATAAGAATCTATACTGTAAATTTCAAAACGATCGGATCAATAGTTTTCGAGATATAAAAAATGGGCCTAAATTTCAATTCAAAATGGCGGCGCTTGCGTTGACACCTGAGCCTTCAAATAGCATTCATTTATTAATACATGTTTATAAGATTCTACACAAAAAATTTAAATCAATCCCATGCAGCAGTTTCGGAGATATAAGCTTTGGAAAATACGGAAGAATAATAATAATAATAACTAGAACCGTTAGACGGTACCAAGGCAGTGCGCGTCCCTTCTATTGCATGGGTGAAACGTTGCATTTATGATATCCAATTCCATAATAATAACTAGACCTGTTTGTAACAATAGTGCAGCTTCCGAGATATTTAGAATTTGTTATATCTCCTGGCTGTCATTTAAAATAGAACGTAACCACGCCTACTCAGTATAATGACTTGTTTTGATTGGTTGTGATACTTAAACTGGAAATGTCAAAATTTGTTCTTGACCAAACGATAAGAAATTAACACAATTTGACTTTATGACCTGTTACATTATCTTCTTAACTCTTCTTATAACATTTATATCTATTTAATTAGTGTGTAAAACAAAACGTCGAAAAAACTAATTTTTGGTCTAAGGGACATAACACCTTATTTGAGATTACAAATTGATCTCGGATTAAATTAACTTTCCAGATCGTTGATACTTTTAATTTGTTTATTTATTTATTTATCAATCTTAATTTAGGTGTAGTAGGAACATTAGATCCTGCAATTTGTGGCAAGTTGCCATGGTATAACATAGAGCCATCAAATTAACAGCGCGGCTTTACATCTTTAAGAGTGTATTTTATAGAGTTCCGTCCCTTATACCACTAGTCCTCTCAACTGTACATTATTTTTGCTTAAGAGAATATCATTTAGAATTCTAAAGGTTGTCATTTCCTTCCAAATATTCCATATCATACATCGCCCACAACGGGGAAATGAATAATCATTCCTTTTATTTAAGATATATAATATCTTTGAATCATTTTAACTGGATTAATTTTTAATCGTAAAAAAATCAAAATCAAAATAACAATTCAAAAATCGGTTTCCATATATATTTCGGCAATAGATTCTATATACATGTACATCAAAATAACACAAATTGAATTATCTTCCGAGACCCTATTTCGATTTAAAGAAAAATACACACAGTTAGTATAGAAGAAATTACAAAGTTTGCAAATTTAAAACGTGCAATTTTGATCAAATATCAAGTGTTCTACACCATTGGAAAGAATAAGTAGACCTGTTTGTAACAGTTCTGCAGCTTTCGAGCTATTTAGAATTTGTTGGTCTCCTGGCTGTCATTTAAGGATAGAATGTAGATTGATTTTGCGATTATTGGGAGAGATGATTTATTCATGATTTAACACGTGACATTTGAGTTTGTTTATAGACTGGCAATCATTAAGGTTTGTGATGTAAAAAATATCTGGGTTTAACCACGCCTACAAAGTCCATTGACTTGTTTTGGAAACTTCAACTGGAAATGTCAAAATTTGTGAATTGACCGTTTTATAGGAAAAATTCGCAATTTTTAAATGCCGATAAACCGAAAGTTTACATTTTGCTATAAAGCTTAATATGTCATTGGATAGAACTATCACATATGTACAGATATAAAGATCGCCAAAGGTCAACGTCACAATATACACCTTCGAAGTTTTTATAATTTTTAATCGTAATTAAATCAAAATCAAATTAAAAATTCAAAAATCAGTTTCCATATAAATTTCGGCAATCGGTTATAGATTCTATATACATGTCCATCAAAATAACACATATTGACTGATCCTCCGAGACCCTATTTCGATTGAAAGAAAAATACACACAGTGATGTAAAATATCTGGGCTTAACCACGCCCACAAAGTCTAATGACTTGTTTTGATTGGTTGTGATACTTTAACTGGAAATGTCAAAATTTGTGTCTTGACCAAAAGATAAGAAATTAACACTATCAGTCTTTATGACCTGTTTATTTATAACTGTTTAATTAGAGTGTAATTTTATTCTTAAACTTTTCGCAATTTTATTTATACATATGATTTATATATTGCTTGAAAGCTGGGAATTTGCACATTATAAATCTGTTCGAATTTTGTTTTTAAGTTAAATAGAACTAAATATAAAAAAATATGAATGTTAAAATCGCTTATTTTCTACTAGGCGTATTTTCATCAGTTTTCGGTCTATAGCTAAAATAAAGATATTGTTAGAAAGCTGATGAAAATCACATCATAATGTCAATTAGAATGTTGCCAAGAGTCTTGTTCATGAGATATAACCATCTGAAGATACGAGAAATATGCAAATTACCAATTTTTGGATCCGTATTAATCTAAATGTTCTTTACTAAAATTAGAAATCAAGGTATCATATGAACTTTTAGCCAATGAAGATGATTTTGCAGAAAAATAAAGGATGCATATTAGTAAGTTAGTCCTCTTCGTTCCTTGCGGAGAATAGGGCTGCTACAGACGTTCTCCATCTCACTCTGTTATGAGCTGTTCTTTTTGCTTCATTCCAGGTCTTGCCAATCCTTCCTAGCTCTTTCAGTCTTATTCTTTTCAAGCTATGTCAAGGTCGTCCTTGTCTTCTATGCCATTGGGGATTCCAGTCCAGTGCCTCTCTGGTGATGTTGTTTTGAGATCAAAAGGATGCATATGGTAGAGTTCAAAAGTTATGAACTTTCAAACGGAAGTCAGTTTTGAAAAACTTTGGCAGGACCTGGTCCAAAGACAAATTTGAAATTGAAAAATATGCCACTAGAGGACCTAGATAATTATTCAAATTATATTTTAAAACAATTCTGAAAAAAATAGGATTAAAAATGGCGGACGAGTAGTATTTTTCCAATAATTTGCATATTTCAAGATGGCGATCAAACGGTTAGGAATTTGCATATACGGCATACATACAAAATGAAGATATTGATGGTACTGATTCTGTGGAATAATAAAATTGCAAGTTTGTGCAAAAATATAATCCGAAAATTCCGATTTCTATGATTTTCTACATTTTTTTGGTCATTTTCGGACGTTTCCGGCTAATTTCGGAAAATGTTTTATCGGAATCTTTAATGATAATTTTTTGTCTACTCATCTACCAATTTTTGTGAAAAAATAAGACGTAAATTTAAAAAAAACACGTGCTTTTTCATAAATAACGCACAATTAATATAGAACTAAGAACAAAATTTTCAAATATTAAAAAGCGCAATTTTGATCAAAATATAAAGTGTTATACACCATTGGAAAGAATAAATTACGCGTAATAAGGACATAAAAGAAATTTTGACGTATGTAAATTAGGTCACGTGACAGAGCTCTTCGAAGTTAAAAAGTGCAATTTTCAAATAGCTGTAAAACCGGAAGTTGACATTGCACAACACAAATGAAGACATCAATGGATAGATCTCGACAAGGGCAACAACTTTTGTGCAGGTCACATGGTCACCAAAGGTCAGGGTCACGATATATGAACGTTGGAAAATTAGGCACTGAGTGAAAAAAAAGAACCGGAAATGAAAGGTAAGCTAAATCGAAATTCAAAATTCGGCTTCCTAAGAATTGTTAGCAATCGATTGAAGATTTCATAGACATCAAAATTACAATTGTCCGATTAACCCCTAAGGCCCAATTTTTCACTTTACAAAAGTAAGTGGTTTAATGATGGCGACTGACCTGTTACTTCCGGTTCAATTTTTGTTAATTATAAAATCATTATGGGTTAATAGTAACTAATTGCAAAAAAAAAAATTCAAATATCTTTAGAATTCCGGAAGTGAAAATTCGAAGTTTAGCGACGTATGACGCCGAAACCGGAAGTGATGTCGACATTTTGAAAACAGATTTTTCTTGACAAGAAAAATGTTTATCTAACTGCAAATTTTGATTTCGATCTAATCAAAATTGCAAAAGTTAGAAAAAGTGTTAAATTTTAAAATTCAAAAGTCAGCAACAAAAGTAAAAATTTCAAAATTTTTAAACTGCTATTATGTAAATCTAAGTTATAAGTAGTAAATAAAAAAAGTCCGAACCAGATTGGATAAAAATACGAGCCGTGAGTTAGTAAACAAAAATAAAATTTGTGACGTTCTACGTCATTTCCGGTAGAACAAAAATGCGTCATTTTACATTTAAACAACAACGAGCACTAGATTACGTTACAATATCACGCCAGATTGTGTAAGACATTTGCAGTTATGGCTGGGGAGCGTGACCAGAAAGAGACAAAAAAAAAAAAAAATAGTCATTTCGAAAACAAAGCAGTGCGTTCGAAGAACGCACTGCAACTAGAACTGATCTTGATCAGTGCTGTGATTTCACAATTGAAACGAACAATTCGTGTCCTTGATATCGTTTCATGATGCTGTCTTGAATAGATATGTAAATATGATTATTTATTTGACGAGTATTTAATGTATACGTAGAATCCGAAAAAATATTCAAAATCGGTCCATATTCCTCAGAGCCCGAGGCTTTTGAATGGCGTCAAGGCTAAATTTCGATTCAACATGGCGGCGTCCGGTTGAATGATATCGGCAAAATCTTTTCGCCAATTTCCCCAGATTTTTTATATGAATCTATACTGTAAATTTCAAAACGATCGGATCAATAGTTTTCGAGATGAAAAAATTAGGCCTTAATCGGCGGCCATCTTGAAAATCAAAAAATTGAAAATCTGTTCCCAAGGAATTTTCCGCATTGCCTTCTAGAT
>CM060199.1:26485163-26509866 GCA_030562195.1 Nipponacmea schrenckii
AGGCTCTTGAATGACGTCAAGGCTAAATTTCAATTCAAGATGGCGGCTTCCGGTTGAATGATATCGACAAAATCTTTTAGCCAATTTTCCCTGATTTTTTATATGAATCTATACTGTAAATTTCAAAACGATCGGATCAATAGTTTTCGAGATAAAAAAAATAGGCCTTAATTCGGCGGCCATCTTGGAAACCAAAAAATTGAAAATCTGTTCCCAAGGAATTTTTCGTATTGTTTTCTAGATTGATAATCAGAAAAAAAATTCAAAATCGGTCCATAATCCTCAGAGCCTTAGGCTTTTGAATGGCATCAAGGCTAAATTTCAATTCAAGATGGTGGCTTCCGGCTAAATGATACCGACAAAATTTTTTCGCCATTTTCCCCCGACTTTTAATAAGAATCTATACTGTAAATTTCAAAACGATCGGATCTATAGTTTTTGAGATATAAAAAATGGGCCTAAATTTCAATTCAAAATGGCGGCGCTTCCGTTGACACCTGAGCCTTCAAATAGCATTCATTTATTAATACATGTTTATAAGATTCTACACAAAAAAATTCAATGAATTCCATGCAGCAGTTTCGGAGATATAGGCTTTGGAAAATACGGAAGAATAATAATAAAAAAAAACTAGAACCGTTAGACGGTACCAAGGCAGTGCGCGTCCCTTCTATTGCATGGGTGAAACGTTGCATTTATAATATCCAATTCCATAATAATAACTAGACCTGTTTGTAACAATTGTGCAGCTTCCGAGATATTTAGAATGTGTTATATCTCCTGGCTGTCATTTAAAATAGAACGTAATCACGCCTACTCAGTATAATGACTTGTTTTGATTGGTTGCGATACTTAAACTGGAAATGTCAAAATTTGTCTTGACCAAACGATAAGAAATTAACACAATTTGACTTTTTGCCCTGTTGCATTATCTTCTTAACTCTTCTTGTAACATTTATATCTGTTTAATTAGTGTGTAAAACAAAACGTCGAAAAAACAAATTTGTGGTCATAAAGGGACATAACACCTTATTTGAGAATACAAATTGATCTCGGATTAAATTAACTTTCCAGATCGTTGATACTTTTAATTTGTTTATTTATTTATCAATCTTAATTTAGGTGTAGTAGGAACATTAGATCCTACAATTTGTGGCAAGTTGCCATGGTATAACATAGAGCCATCAAATTAACAGCGCGGCTTTACATCTTTAAGAGAGTATTTTATAGGGTTGCGTCCCTTATACCACTAGTCCTCTCAACTGTACATTATTTTTGCTTAAGAGAATATCATTTAAAATTCTAAAGGTTGTCATTTCCTTCCAAATATTCCATATCATACATCGCCCACAACGAGAAATGAACAATCATTCCTTTTATTTAAGATATATAATATCTTTGAATCATTTTAACTGGATTAATTTTTAATCGTAAAAAAATCAAAATCAAAATAACAATTCAAAAATCGGTTTCCATATATATTTCGGCAATAGATTCTATATACATGTACATCAAAATAACACAAATTGAATTATCTTCCGAGACCCTATTTCGATTTAAAGAGTTAGTATAGAAGAAATTACAAAATTTGCAAATTTAAAACGTGCAATTTTGATCAAAAATCAAGTGTTATACACCATTGGAAAGAATAACTGGACCTGTTTGTAACAGTTCTGCAGCTTTCGGGCTATTTAGAATTTGTTGGTCTCCTGGCTGTCATTTAAGGATGTAGATTGATTTTGCGATTATTGGGAGGGATGATTTATTCATGATTTAACACGTGACATTTGAGCTTGTTAATAGACTGGCAATCATTAAGGTTTGTGATGTAAAAATATCTGGGCTTAACCACGCCCACAAAGTCCATTGACTTGTTTTGGAAACTTCAACTGGAAATGTCAAAATTTGTGAATTGACCGTTTTATAGGAAAAATTCGCAATTTTTAAATGCCGATAAACCGAAAGTTTACATTTTGCTATAAAGCTTAATATGTCATTGGATAGAACGTATCACATATGTACAGGTATAAAGATCGCCAAAGGTCAACGTCACAATATACACCTTCGAAGTTTTTATAATTTTTAATCGTAATTAAATCAAAATCAAATTAAAAATTCAAAAATCAGTTTCCATATAAATTTCGGCAATCGGTTATAGATTCTATATACATGTCCATCAAAATAACACATATTGACTGATCCTCCGAGACCCTATTTCGATTGAAAGAAAAATACACACAGTGATGTAAAATATCTGGGTTTAACCACGCCCACAAAGTCTAATGACTTGTTTTGATTGGTTGGGGATACTTTAACTGGAAATGTCAAAATCTGTGTCTTGACCAAAAGATAAGAAATTAACACAATCAGATTTTATGACCTGTTGCATTTATATCTGTTTAATTAGAGTGTAATTTTATTCTTAAACTTTTCGCAATTTTTATTTATACATAATGATTTATATATTGCTTGAAAGCTGGGAATTTGCACATTATAAATCTGTTCGAATTTTGTTTTTAAGTTAAATAGAACTAAATATAAAAAAATATGAATGTTAAAATCGCTTATTTTCTACTAGGCGTATTTTCATCAGTTTTCGGTCTATAGCTAAAATAAAGATATTGTTAGAAAGCTGATAAAAATCACACCCAATAATGTCAATTAGAATGTTGCCAAGAGTCTTGTTCATGAGATATAACCATCTAAAGATACGAGAAATATGCAAATTACCAATTTTTGGATCCCTATTAATCCATATGTTCTGTACTAAAATTAGAAATCAAGGTATCATATGAACCTTTAGCCAATGAAGATGATTGTGCAAAAAAATAAAGGATGCATATTAGTAAGTAAGTCCTCTTCGTTTCTTGCGGAGAATAGGGCTGCTACAGACGTTCTCCATCTCACTCTATTATGAGCTGTTCTTTTTGCTTCATTCCAGGTCTTGCCAATTCTTCCTAGCTCTTTCAGTCTTATTCTTTTCAAGCTATGTAAAGGTCGTCCTTGTCTTCTATGCCCTTGGGGATTCCAGTCCAGTGCCTCTCTGATGATGTTGTTTTGAGATCAAAAGGATGCACATGGTAGAGTTCAAAAGTTATGAACTTTCAGACGGAAGTCAGTTTTGAAAAACTTTGGCAGGACCTGGTCCAAAGACAAATTTGAAATCGAAAAATATGCCACTAGAGGACCTAGATAATTATCCAAATTATATTTTAAAACAAGTCTGAAAAAATAGGATTAAAAATGGCGGACGAGTAGTATTTTTCCAATAATTTGCATATTTCAAGATGGCGATCAAACGGTTAGGAATTTGCATATATGGCATACATACAAAATGAAGATATTGATGGTACTAATTCTCTGGAATAAAAAAATTGCAAGTTTGTGCAAAAATTTAATCCGAAAATTCCGATTTCTGTGATTTTCTTCATTTTTTGGTCATTTTTGGACGTTTCCGGCTAATTTTGGAAAATGTTTTATCGGAATCTTTAATGATAATTTTTTGTCTACTCATCTACCAATTTTTGTGAAAAAATAAGACGTAAATTTAAAAAAAAAAACACGTGCTTTTTACATAAATCACGCACAATTAATATAGAACTAAGAACAAAATTTTCAAATATTAAAAAGCGCAATTTTGATCAAAATATAAAGTGTTATACACCATTGGAAAGAATAAATTACGCGTAATAAGGACATAAAAGAAATTTTGACGTATGTAAATTAGGTCACGTGACAGAGCTCTTCGAAGTTAAAAAGTGCAATTTTCAAATGGCTGTAAAACCGGAATTTGACATTGCACACCACAAATGAAGACATCAATGGATAGATCTCGACAAAGGCAACAACTTTTGTGCAGGTCACATGGTCACCAAAGGTCAAGGTCACGGTATATGAACGTTGGAAAATTAGGCACTGAGTGAAAAAAAAGAACCGGAAATGAAAGGTAAGCTAAATCGAAATTCAAAATTCGGCTTCCTAAGAATTTTTAGCAATCGATTGAAGATTACATAGACATCAAAATAACAATTGTCCGATTAACCCCTAAGGCCCAATTTTTCACTTTACAAAAGTAAGTGGTTTAATGATGGCGACTGATCTGTTACTTCCGGTTCAATTTTTGTTAATTATAAAATCATTATAGGTTAATAGTAACTAATTGCAAAAAAAAAAATTCAAATATCTTTAGAATTCCGGAAGTGAAAATTCGAAGTTTAGCGACGTATGACGCCGAAACCGGAAGTGATGTCGACATTTTGAAAACAGATTTTTCTTGACTAGAAAAATGTTTATCTAACTGCAAATTTTGATTTCGATCTAATCAAAATTGCAGAAGTTAGAAAAAGTGTTAAATTTTAAAATTCAAAAGTCAGCAACAAAAGTAAAAATTTCAAATTTTTAAACTGCTATTCTGTAAATCTAAGTTATAAGTAGTGAATAAAAAAAGTCCGAACAAGATTAGATAAAAAAACGAGCCGTGAGTTAGTAAACAAAAATAAAATTTGTGACGTTCTACGTCATTTCCGGTAGAACAAAAATGCGTCATTTTACATTTAAACAACAACGAGCACTAGATTACGTCACAATATCACGCCAGATTGTGTAAGACATTTGCAGTTATGGCTGGGGAGCGTGACCAGAAAAAGACAAAAAAAAAAAAAAAAAAGTCATTTCGAAAACAAAGCAGTGCGTTCGATGAACGCACTGCAACTAGAACTGATCTTGATCAGTGCTGTGATTTCACAATTGAAACGAACAATTCGTCCTTGATATCGTTTCATGATGCTGTCTTGAATAGATATGTAAATATGATTATTTATTTGACGAGTATTTAATGCATACGTAGATAATATCGACAAGTTTAAGTTACTTGACAAGCATTAAGTGATGTACAACTGCATAAGACGCCAGATTAAAATCCTCACAGTCTTAGACTTTGGCGTCAAAGCTAATTTAAGATGGCGACTTCCGATTTGATGATATCGACAAAATTTTTTCGCCATACTCGCCCGATTTTCAATATGAACATATACTTTGAATTTAAAAAACGATCGGATCAACAGTTTTCAAGATAAAAAAATTAGGCCTTAATCTGCGGCCATCTTGGAAAAAAAAATATATTGAAAATCACTTGCACAGACTTTTCTGCATTGTTTTCTAGATTGATAATCCGAAAAAATATTCAAAATCGGTCCATATTCCTCAGAGCCCGAGGCTTTTGAATGGCGTCAAGGCTAAATTTCGATTCAACATGGCGGCTTCCGGTTGAATGATATCGGCAAAATCTTTTCGCCATTTTCCCCCGACTTTTAATAAGAATATACACTGTAAATTTCAAAACAATCGGATCTATAGTTTTCGAGATACAAAAAATAGGCCTTAATCGGCGGCCACTTGAAAATAAAAAAATTGAAAATCTGTTCCCAAGGAATTTTCCGTATTGTATTCCAGAATGATAATCATCAAAAAATTTCAAAATCGGTCCATAATCCCCAGAGCCTTAGGCTTTTGAATGGCGTCAAGGCTAAATTTCAATTCAAGATGGCGGCTTCCGGTTAAATGATGTCGACAAAAATTTTTCGCCAACTCGAAAAAACATCACGACATCGATTTATATGGGTATTAGGGGTCCAATAATGGAACATATATATACTATATGTACGTACGGTCAAGTACTTGCTTTACTCACGGTAAAATATAAAAATAAACGATAACAAGGGAATTATAATTATCTTTATAAAATACACAGTTTTATTTTACTAAGAAAAGGCAATTTATAAGTTTTCAAAAACAAAAATGCAAAGTTACAAGATGCAAAATATAAATAGAACTATATAGATGTAGAAAAAAGGACTATGTACAAAAACAGAAATTCAAAAGAGGAAAGAAAAAAAAAAAAAAAAAACCGAAAGAAAGAGCACTAAATACATTCAACTAACGGTACAACATCCAAATACACGTAGTAGCATCACATACATCCTGCTTTGCAATTTGATTCAATAGATTTCGTAAAGCGATTAATGTATGAACTAAATTGGTATCTAAGAAAAGTAGTTTAAAAAGAAGTGATAAAAAAGGGAATGTTACATGGGAATTTGAATGGAAGGCGGTAAGAAACAAATATTTGTGTTATATACTGTTTGGAAGGTGGACTATATAACAAGTAAACTAAAATTTGTTATTAGATTCATTTTTTTACTCCAAAAATGGCCCAAATGAGTAAAAACGTGAATACAAACAAATATAGCAATTTGTTCAATTATGGTTTTTGATGTTACTCTACTCGAAAGTCGAAATTGTAGGTTAACATCATAACAGTATATAACACAAATATTTGTTTTTTACCGCCTTCCAATCAAATTCCCATGTAACATTACCTTTTTATCATTTTTGTTTAAAGTAATTTGGTCAGCTACCAATTTAGTTCACTTGAACGAATCGCTTTGCAAAATAGAATGTATGTGAAATACTAGTTCGAAACTGGCTCACCCCCAGTCTCTGATAGCTATTTGGACAGATATGGCTGGAGTAGAGTCAGAAAAAATGAAACCTGGGATTTTCTGCCCAAATAGCTATCAGAGGCTGGGAATAGAGTCAGCAAGTTTCGGACTAGTGAAATACGTAGGCTTAGATACTGATACCAGTAATTAGGTTTTTTTCAATGCAACACTTTAAATTTTTATTTGGGAGTTGTTCCATTATGTCATCTGTGGAGTCCAGATGGTCACAGTCGAGTATTTCAAATAAAAGTTTGGTTCCTATTTTCATCTCTCTCTCTTCGTCCCCAACATTACACGTTATATGGACAGTCCCTAAACCTACAATAATTTCCTCACATATCCCGAAAATTGTTACTTTTTCAATAACAGGCTCTGTTTCTATTTCCTGAAAAAGATAATAGATTGTTCACAACATTATTTGAAATAGTAAATAATATTTTTGTTATCAATATACATTAACATGTTCATTCAATTGTATGCTTGCGATACAGAAAGCTAGAAGTTAGCTAGGATAAGTGGTGTCGTCCTTTCACTAAAATTTGTGATTTGAAAAACGGTAAAAAGTATGTTTTTCTCATTTTTTTTTGAACCAATTACTTTATTTTGCTGATTTATGGGATAATAAGTGATTTTGATAAAAATTTAAATTTGTTTATTAAATGTCAAATATCAATATGAAATCTCTGATATCATAACGTTAGTAGCTCAGACATTAAAATATGATATTTTAGGTAAGAGATAAAACAATTTAATTGGAATTTAAGAAGTGTACAATAAAAGAAGGTCGTGTATTCATATAAAAATAAGGCATACAAATATACAGGCACATAAAATCAGTAAGTCATTTCCTAGTTTTGTACATATTATCTAAAAATTTAATAAGGAGGTTCTGTGAAGAGTGGTTGGTTATAATAAAGAAACAAAAAACGTTTGTTCTATTTTACAGCATGCATTTAATAATTCTGCCCCTTAGGTTATTATATACATTGCATGATACGATACTCATCTTCAATTTTATCACAATAACAATAAAATCATATTCTATCTTGTAGAGGTATTGGGGGTTTAGAATAGCAGCCAGTTTCAATTGCAATAGGGAAAGATCAACTTCTTATTTGACAGACGTTTGCGATACCTGGGTATTCTATTGTCTGTCGCATAAGATTCGAGTGCCATTTCAATGTTTGTATTGCCTATATGTACGAAGTTTATTTCCATGTATATCGTTGCGGTCATTATATAATTTTGATTTGAAGTATAGCAGGTAAGGCCCCGGATGGATATACATGTATACTGTTATTGGTCATTCTTTAGTGATACTACAATTCATGTTCGTTTTAACACCTATTATCCCTGTCCCAGTGCCTTTATTGAACAGTAACTTGTTACTAATACCTATTTAAATCCTAAAAATCCCTTTAAAGGCAACGAATTCAATAAGGAAATCATAAAATGTTTATGAAATAATCATAATCATAAAATAATTATTTAAATGTGCATACCTTTATCTCGTCCAATGAGTTGATATTGACTACTGGGGACTTAAAGTAGTTGTTGTAAGAAAGGGTCCCGTCCATAATTATTATTTCTTCCCCAACAGATATGTCTGCTTTGGTGGCATCACGCCAAAGAGAAACTTTCACTTCTGCAGTTGTGTCCCTTATGGTGATTTCCTTCACTTGGGCTTCCTCGCCTCTGACTGTGACGATTCTTGTCATGGTTTGCTGAAAAAAATAAATCATAAGAAAAAGTTATGCTTTATCTGTTATCAAGGATTTTAACAATATTTATTCAAATATAGACAAGTATTGCATTGTACGATATATTAGGATGTATATTTATAACTAAGAAGGAGTGTGGGTTTACTTACTGTGGTCAATCGACCTTTGAACGACACTTTAGACTTAATCGGTGATTTCAGGACTTCTTGGACCGATTTAACTGGCGTTGTCGGATTATTCAATGCTATTTTTGCAGCTTCATTAATATGTTGAGGAATTTCAAGTGATCCAGATCTAAAATGAGAAAACAGAACATTTTAACATGCTTAAATGATAATATGTAATGGTCATCCAATTTTACGCACTGTAATATACAAATGATTAAAATAATTCGCTATATTTAGTTTACATACCCATAAAACACCGATGAATTTTCCCCTATGAAAATCGTGTCATCTCTAACAGCAAATTTCTTTATAAACAATTTTCTACCAATTTTTAGTTTGTTCTCGTGTTTTTTGTTTACCAATGCTTTCTTGAATCCAGTCTCATCAGCCAGAATTACTTTCACCCGACCACCTGCGCTTGGGGTTATATTGCTCATTGCCATAACCATTACTAACATTCTTGTCAAGACTTGTTCCCTCAGGTTATTCATCTTGGGGCGGCTGAAAGATAAAGACACATAACATGATTAGATGATTTGAGTTCTTTTCAACCACTGATGTTAAGTTACTACTATGGAGTTATTATACAAAAATAAAACCTGACAAAAATGAGCACCAAATAAATTGCATTTCAATTTAGTCAAATTGTCTAAAGAAATAAAATAAATATGAAGGATCTTGGGTGTTTAGACTTGTTACCTTTGGATATCAAATAAACTTGTTAAATTAGGTAAATCTGTTCAATAAGATAATGTTTTCAGTATTTCTGAATTGACTTTTTTCTTTTATAGAATTTGACTATTTCCTTATACAAGTGTAATTTGACTATACCCAATGTTTGCAAAATGTACATAATGCTTTGTTGGTCTTGCCATTTTAATCTTGTGCTACCCGACTTCTTCCCAATTTACATAGTAATAGATATATCATACATCCAAAACTTTAAGACCATTTTTCATTTAAGTTTTTCACAAGGATATGTTTGATATTAAAAGTTATAAACTAACATTAAAACCACTTCATTTTGTAAACATGTTTGATGGATATAAAGACTATGTAAATACGAAATACTGTCAGTCAGTACAAAACTGTGGCTAAAAGCAGTATTTATTTTTGAGTAAAACATCTTTCCCTTACCTTGTCGAGGATGCTCCTTCCATTATAAGTCAAGTAGATAATAATCTCTCAGAAAAATGTTATGGGATATAGGTACACTATTAAAACTGTGAATGAAGTACCATAGTTGATATGAGCTTTTATATGGTTCCTTTCTGCACCTTTTAGTAATCATTGTGATCAGGATTATAAATTTTATAGCTTATAAGCTGATTGTTTTATTGTGTTTCATCGTATTTGGATAATGTCAGTTCCAAGATAAAAAAGACAACCGCTAAAGTGTAATGGTTTCATCTTTGTCTAGACATTAGTAATGCCATTTATAGCTTTTTCCCATGCCATAAACTTTATCCATGTCAAAACGCCGCGGTTCCTACAAAGAAAATTGCCTTCTTTTAATCTTTCTATTGATTCTGTGAAAAAAATCAATGTCAACAAAGGCTATCAAAACATGACAAATTTTGAGAAATGATGCTCACCAAATTAATAAAAACATGGATTCAAATCTAAAACTATATAAAATAATATTTATTGTCTTATATGTACAAAATTACTTACGATGGCAGAAGGTAATAGCATGTGTGTGAACTTAAACTCTAAACTTTTATCTGAATTTGTGCAGTGCAATGTATTATCCGATTCGGACGATTCGTGGGACGATTCGTGGGATAATTCTATTGAACATGAAAGTGCCATAGTAAATGATTTCGGGTACAACGCTAACAGTTATTTTAATGGAACCGTGTCTAGTATGATGCCTGATACAAATATACAGTTAGTTAATTCGAATTGGAACAAATCTTTTGCGAATGGTGTTTCTTACAAATCTTGTAGTAATAAACGTGTAAGTTTTAAAAGCGAAGACCAGATAGTCAAAGTGCATCAGATGGTTGTATGGTCATTCGCTTATAATTCCAGTAGAAAATGTTATTGGGAACAACAGGCACGTGATAGAGAACGCTTTTATCAAAGGATCTTAAAAGCAAAAGATAATTTATCGATTATATTTGATGAAATCCACAGAAGTAAAGTTTATGCTGATTTGAATGGTGTTTCTGTTAATCAATAATTTTAATTAGTAAAAATCAATGATAAATTTGTCCATTTATTTAATTGGATTTTTTGAAATGCTTACCAAGGCCCTTTAATTTGGAGATAAAAACAGTATCTTCGTGTATGTTTGATGTTATTTCATAACAGCAAAAGATTATTTATCGACTATTTTAGATGAAACCACAGAAAACAAGTTGATTGATTTGAATGGTTTTGATGTTTATCAATAATTTGTAATTGTATGTTTCTTATTGTAATTGTATCAATGTAGTATTTGTTTTGTCGATTTATTTAATTAATATACTTTTTTGTCAACTGCTTATCAAGGCCCTTTAATGTGGAAATAAAGTATCTTCGTGTATATTTAATGTTATTTCTAGTGCTTCATGATAACTAAAGTAGGTTGGCAGGCTTGCAACTTTGATTTTTTCTTTGGGGATATTTTTTATATATACATGGTCAATTAGCGTTCCGCCTTCTGTGGTTATATCATCAACAATTTGGACGTAACCTCGATTAATCATGTATCTTTCAATACTGCTATTATCATCCAGTATATTTTGATTGAAATCCCCCATTATAAGATATGCTCTTGACTGATTTTCCAAGTCGTCAATTAAAAGTTTTAAATTTTGAACAAAAAGTTTTTCATTATAATTTGGTGGTCTGTAAATAATAACAGTAGTCAAGTCCAAATCAAGCATTTTAAAAGTAATATATTCAATATTATATAGGCGCATTCTTAGGATGGAAATATTCGACTTGCAATAAAAACCTACTCCACCGTGTGCCTTTTTTTTTAATTGTTGAAACTCGACAGAATTGTCATAACAGTCAATTCGTGATGAATTGTGAAAATTAAATGATGGGAGCCCAATGTTCGAACAGTTTGCCTTAGGAGTGATCCAGGTTTCAGTGAGACATATGAAGTCAGCATTTTTAAATCTAAAATCATTTGCAATGTCTTGATAATGTTGAAATAAGCCTTGAATATTGTGAAGAATGAAAGTAGTTGAGGAAATATTTCGAGGAGCTGGTTCTAAATATAATGGCATGTTATCCAAGTGTGGTTTTATTTTATCATTACAATAGATAACTTTTTCATCGAAATCTTTGACTATTAATCCATTTAAAGTTGTTACCCTACTTAGAGCAACATATGCTTGTCCAGCAGAAAAAACTTTTTTGAGAGAAACCACTGCTTTATCAACTGTCAAACCCTGTACTTTATGAATGGTAACACCCCATGCAAGTTTCAAAGGAAATTGTCGTCGAATGTCTCCACGATAGTTAACCTTTTCTTCTTGTATTTCAATTGGTGTGCTATCTACAGGTATATTTTCAGGCCTTATACTTTCCAACCGTAAATTAGCACCTATTTTATTGTTGTCAAATTGAACATATATAATTTTCGGCTCGTTGTTTTCATAAGAAATGTGTTCGACACTACCAAAAGCTCCGTTTGTTAAACCATCGCTTACATTTAAATTTTTTGTTAACATTATTCTAGCTCCTATCCCTATTTCTAGTTCATTACTCAGTGTAGAATCAACATTTCTTACTAATGGAGAATCTTTTCTAGTCATTTTACCGGTTCTCTCGTCTTTTGCATAATCCTTCGCCTCAATAAGTATTATTTTCTTACACCTTTCTTTTAATTTGATTAAATTATGATCTTTTACCTGAGCGTTAGTTGAAAAAATATGAATACACTCACTATCATCGTTTAAACTATTACTTTTCATCAGGGCTAAGTCAGTTTTACTTACTTTTTCTGATTTAGGTTTAGTTCGCAAACGATTTAAAACTTGTGCAAAATTTAAATCGTCTTTCTGTCGCATTATTTCTTGAAGCTCTACTAGTTTGAAGTTAGGTTCCCACATATCGTTTAAATCATCAGGATTATAAAGGGCTTTGCCTTTAACAGGTGGTAACTGATAAAAATCACCTACAGCTATTATAGACACTTTTCCAAAAGGAGAATAATCACTACATTGTTTTATTTGTCTTAATCTTCCATGTATATAACATAACAAAGTATGATCAACCATGGATATTTCGTCAATGATGAGTATTTGAATATCACGTAATTTGGCTCTAAGAGTGTTGATTTTTTCTTCACCAAGTGGTTGATATGGCAGTTTTGATTTTATATTTATTCCAAACAAGGAATGTATTGTAGATGCTGATATATTATAGGCACTGACACCAGTTGGTGCACACATAGCAACTGTTATATCATCGGGGTTATGAACGGTACGAGATAATAATCTTGTCGACTCATAATAAATACTTTTAATTAAATGACTCTTTCCAGTTCCAGCCCCTCCAGTGACAAATACCATGAATGGTTCAGGATTTTTTTTGTGAACTTTATCTAAGCAAAATTGACGTACTTTGTAAAATATGTTAGTTTGAATTTCATTCAGAGATCGAAGTAATGGTTTAGCAGTTGCTTCTGAAATGAGAGCCATATGGGGTAGTTCGTTTTTTTTCGTTTGTTTTTTATTTTTTTCATTACTTAGATCAGGAATATCGTCTTCTTCTTCATCAGGATTATGATGTTTTTCGTTAATACATTCAAGTCTTTCTATTTCTGCTTGAGTACAAACATTAGTCCAGGCATCTTCTAAATTTTTATTTTGATTTAACATCTCTTCAGCTTCTCCAATATTAATAGCATCAGTTTCAAATAATAACCGATTTTTATCAACAATTTCCTTAACTTTCTTAGTTGATCTGTTCAATTTTATTGATCCACTTTTATAATATTGTTCGTAAGTTTCATATTCTATGGGTTTTAATTCTGTGTCAATATGGTATGGTAAAAATAGCTGCATCGCAGACTTGTAAAATAATTCAGGATTCTTTGTTACCGAGAATCTGGCATATCGAATCACCGCTGGTTTTGTTCGAGTACGTTTCAAAATGAACCCCAAATTCCTTTTTAGTTTATATGCAGGGTTTTTCTCAGAGTTAATATTAGGCTTTTCAGATTTCGCCATAACTCTATATTCAGAACAAAATGTTGCACAGCACATATCATTGAATAGTTTAATACTTGGTCTTGCTTTATAACGATCAACAATACTGGTCATGTACATATCTTCATCGCACAACTCATTTTTCTTAGCTCTTTTTTGGAGTTCTTTTAAAGGTAGTGTAAGGCGTATATTATTATCTCCTGTCGGAATAAACTGGACCTTTCTAGAACACTCCTTAAGATTTAAATTGCAAACTCTATATGCACTTTCTTGAGCAGATACCTCTCGAGAATGGATATAGGTAGATGAAATTTTTCTCAAACTTGATTTAGCATCTAAATTTCCCTTTTTAGCTTCCTGCTGGGCATTTTCTAAAAGAAGTCCCATTTCACGCTCTGATTTTGTTATATATGAAAGGATATAAATGATACATGAATAGGGGTCTAAAATATATTGTATGTCCATATTTGCATTCCAGGCTCTAAGTAAATGTTCATTGTATTGGTTTATCCATACGTCATTGGGATTTCTCTTGAGGACTATTGAATGTTTTGTCGACAATATCTGAGATGCATTTTCAAATATATCCTGATCAATGTTTAATTTAGCATAAAGATCATCAATTGTATCAAATTCATTATCAGGTTTTGACACTTCACGCCACAATGCTTGTAGTATTGCGTTTGCATCATCTTTTGTCATTTTGATTTTATTAACATCTTCAGTGTCCGTTTTATCAATTTCGTCATTATCATCTGACCGACAAATAAAAGTTTTTTCAGACGGAGGTCTCGGGAAGTTAAAGCGGCAAACTGTATTTTTCTTGCGACATGTTTTAGAATGTTTTTTCGAATGTTTTTGAACGCTATTAACTATTTCAAAAAGGTCTGGGTCAGTTGCTTCGTCTGGCATTTCAGATGTGATATAATCATCAATAAAAGCAGTAACTTCATCATCTGAATTTTTTTCAAACATTTTGGCATCTTCTATCCATATTAACATATGAATATGAGGTGAACCACGATTTTGAAATTCTACTCTATAAAAATAATCTTTAACTTTGCCTATGGGTTGAGCAGGTGACATTATAACGTCGTGTAAGAAACGCTTAAAACGATAATCAAACATACGTGCTGCTGTTATTGGATTGCTTCTCAGAATTTCACACTTTTCAGCCCAATCTAACTCAGAAGCTTTACGATTGCTTCCTTGTTGTTTGAGGATAGTTTCTAAAAGTTCGCTCCATCTCATATCGGCACTAGAAAATGAAGCAAAAAATGTAGGTATACCTAATTGTCTTAACATTGCAAACATGTCTTTTTGAGTACTTTGCCAGTATCCCGGGCTTCCACGAACATCCTTTAGGAACTTATATACATCGTCAGTTTTAATAAGTTTCTTTAATGGTTCTGTTGTAGTAAGCATTTCAGACGTAAGTGTATTATTTTTACCCGTTTGACCTTTCCGTAAAGCTATAGATACACCTGATACAACTTGGCTTAACTCAAACCAGTATTGAGCATAAAATATATATTCCACGTTTCTTGCCCATCTATTATCAGCATTCATAAGTCGACAGTGTAAATAACGACCTAATGTAATTCTCTCATCTCTGCCATCATGAAATGTTGATTTACCGCTTGGATATAAAACAGGAAAACATTTACTCTCATTGGTTTCGTCAGAAAGTATTGATATTGGTTTGTTATTTTCACCCGGTGCAACACAAAATATACGATCAAAATGATTGTCTAATACATCTTGAGCTACGTTAATAGGCTGTAAACATGTTTCTAATACTGGGCCTCTTAATTGTATGTCGTCAATATCTGGTAACTCATCATCACTGTCAACTACATGTACAGTTTCGTCTGTATTATTACTATTAACTAATTCAGTCTCTTCTAAAGTATTGCTATTAACTAATTCAGTCTCTTCTAAAGTATTGCTATTAACTAATTCAGTCTCTTCTAAAGTATTACTATTAACTAATTCAGTTTCTTGTGTTTCATTGGTATGTGACAAGCTTTCAAATGAATTCAAATTAGTACAGTCTTTACTTTCACTATTTATTTCTTCGATAAGGGAATTAGTCCATTCATCATTAAAATTTATATTTTCATAATATTTATTGTTTTGTTTTAAATATTCCAAGGCTGACAATAAATGATTTTTAGTAACAAATTCATATTTATAGTAACCTTTATTTGTTATTTTTCTCTTAAGTTGAAGCCTGATTATTTGATCGTCATTTGCAAGACGAGGTAAAACATTGATAGTTTTATTTATAGCAGATGGAATACACACCATCGCACCACTCATTTTGTGTTGCATAAATTTGGAAAGATTAACCATTTTCATAAAAGGTATATTTATTGCAATCAGGTGATGTTCTAGGGAATTCAAACAACCGAGTTCTTTTGGGATCGGTCCTGGGTCTAAGTTATTTATAAAGGATTCTGTTGGTGTTTTACCTGATTTTATCTTTCTATCACAATTATAACATATCCATAGTGACTTCATACATTCCGGTTTTAAACATGAAATCGTACATTCTTCAGTACATTCATGGAAATATTTTTGTGATATACATTTAGTGGCAATTTGTTTAATGGTATTGTTTTTGCTGAAGGTTTCAATATTGCACAATATGACTTGGCGTTTAAATAAAAGTCTAAAACAAACACAACAAACAAATTCTGGTCCATTTGAAATTTCTTTTCTGAACTCTTCGATAACTTTTTCTATGTCAGTCAAGTCATCGTATAATCTTTCTCGTCGTAACTTATTTTGAACCTTCAATTTATCTCTGTGCTGTTCATCAGTTTTGTATTTATTTTTACTATGATTTTTTACTTTGCTTTGAAAAATTTCATCTTTATTGTATTTTTGTTTACTATAATCCTTGGTTTTGTTTTGATAAATTTCATCAGTTTTGTATTTTTCTTTATTATAATCCTTGGTTTTGTTTTGATAAATTTCATCAGTTTTGTATTTTTCTTTATTATAATCCTTGGTTTTGTTTTGATAAATTTCATCTGTTTTGTATTTTTCTTTATTATAATCCTTGGTTTTGTTTTGATAAATTTCATCAGTTTTGTATTTTTCTTTATTATAATCCTTGGTTTTGTTTTGATAAATTTCATCTGTTTTGTATTTTTCTTTATTATAATCCTTGGTTTTGTTTTGATAAATTTCATCTGTTTTGTATTTTTGTTTATTGTAATCTTTGACTTTGGTTTGGTGGATTTCATCGTTTTTGTATTTCTGTTTACTGTAATCTTTGACTTTGGTTTGGTGGATTTCATCGTTTTTGTATTTCTGTTTACTGTAATCTTTGACTTTGGTTTGGTGGATTTCATCGTTTTTGTATTTCTGTTTACTTATTAATTTAGTTTTAATCCTGTGAAGCGGGTCGGCTTTGTATTTTTCTATACTATTTTGTTTAAGACTAGCTTTATGGACCGGGCAAGTTTCATACTTTAGTTTACTTTTTTCTTTCTGCTTTTCTCTATACACTTTATCAGAATGATATTTTATTTGAATTTGTTCTAATTTCTTAAAATAAGTATCGGGTTTTGCCTCATGGTTCGTATCTGTGCGCATCTTCTTAATTGACCAATGTTTTCCTCTTCGTTTCCTTTTATTTAGTGACTGGGAAAAATTTGGTGAACGATCGTTTGAAATATCTGTAATTGATTCCGAGATATTGTAATTGGATTCAACTTGCAAAACCAATTCATAGTGATTTTCATTTCTGTGATTGAGATAAATGCTTCCATCATTAGCAGGATTAATCATATTCGTCTGATCTTTCGAAAAGCAAAGCCACGTATTTCGGGAATATGTATATATATCTACTTGTAATAAGTCAGCAATAGCAAATAATTCTATTTCAGTTCCCCATGTACCTGACTGGGCCATGTTTGAAACAGAAATGTATTCATCTAATGTACTAAAGCAGCGTTCTAAAAATTGCGTAAACTTACTCTCATTTTGCAGCAAGTGGTAGACAACTGATTGTCTGATTTCGTGGTGGTTATTTTCAGTTCCAGACACAGCAAAGGATATAGCTCTAAATAAACAATTGCCATCGCCAAGTATTTGTTTTACATGTAATGGTTGGGTTAAAGGACATACCACCGATTTGTTGTTGAGAGCCATTGAATGTATACCAATTTGTGAACATATGTTTTCTTTTGTTTGCAAACTAATCTGCTTAAATATAAATTGATTATTTTCCCTTCTTGAACTAATCATATTTTCCGAGTTGTTTACGTCATTTGTAGGAATGTCAGTGTTAGTGCTTGTAGAATTTGTAACCGCAGATATGTCTTGGGTTAAACGTGTATTAATACCAATTACTTCAAATTGAACATCGTTTAATAAATTCATAGAACCAGCTAACTCACAACAATGATGATAAATTCCCTTTAGGTCTTGAAATTTCAATAATATAGCTGTGCCATTGGCACTCAAAATACCCTGAGGACTTCGAGAATGGCTGTCAAAAACAAAAAACGAACTTTTATTTTTAATAATTACAAAAGTACATTCCCCAAATGTGATTAGAACAAAATCATAATTTAAAAAACTTTTTTGTAAAGAAGTGTTGAGCGTCATAATACTATCACAGCTTATTTTATTCATTACCTCCCTTATACAACCAACAAATGTTTCTTCTTGTGTAATTAGATGATATAATCGGTCAAACACCTTTACCTCCTTGGGTATTTCGGAAACCATAAGAAAATCGTGTTTTATTGAAGGTAAAGATCTTACATAATTGTACAGTTCATTCCCACTAGATAATATTTCATCAATATCATCTTTACACCATAAATTAATATTTTTTATTGAACAATATATAACAGCTGTAATTGACATACAAACACATTGAGATCCAGCATACACACCAAATTTTATATCACCTTGATGAGTCGACCCTAATACAGGATTTAAATGTTTTATGACCTTTGAAGAGACATTATGTATACTTTTAATAATACACTTTGTTTCCTTCTTATTTTGTATCTCTACACTTTGGTCCTTTTTCAACAAGTTAAAAAAATTAGATTTCTTTGAACGAGGCATTATAATAATATAGTATGACAATTATAGATTGTATGGTTATTTTTTAACGCTCTGAAAGGAAGCTACTCTGGTGATGGTCTAATATTGATACAATACTAATATAGGACTGATATGACACTCATAAAATACTGATATAAAACTGATATAATTCTAATATAAAACTGATACTGTGGGTACTATTTGGTGATGAAATGGGTACTATTTGGTAATGAAAAGGGTACTATTTTGTAATGATATAGAACTGATATAATACTGATATGGTTCTAGTACTATGGGTAATGAAAAGTGTACTATTTGGTAATGAAAAGGGTACTATTTGGTAATGAAAAGGGTACTATTTATAATGAAAAGTGTACTATTTTGTAATGAAAAGGGTACTATTTTGTAATGAAAAGGGTACTATTTTGTAATGAAAAGGGTACTATTTTGTAATGATTAAAGGTACTGAGTAATGACATAAAACTTATGTAGAACTGATATAATACTGATATGGTACTGATATGATACTGATATAATACTGATATGATACTGATATAATACTAATATAATACTAATATAGAACTGATAACAGAACTACTTATGGGTAATGAAAAGGGTACTATTTGGTAATGAAAAGGGTACTATTTGGTAATGAAAAGGGTACTATTTGGTAATGAAAAGGGTACTTTTTGGTAATGAATAAATGATATGGTACTGATATAATACTGATATAATACTGATATGATACTGATATAATACTAATATGGTACTGATATGGTACTGATATGATACTGATATGATACAGATATGATACTGATATGGTACTGATATGGTACTGATATAATACTGATATAATACTGATATAATACTGAATAATACTGATATAATACTGATATGATACTGATATGATACTGATATGATACTGATATGATACTGATATGATACTGATATGATACTGATATAATACTAATATAACACTGATATGGCACTGATGTTGTGAGTAATGAAAATGGTACTATTTGGTAATGAAAAGGGTACTTTTTGGTAATGATTAAAGGTACTGAGTAATGATATGGTACTGATATAGAACTAATCTTCTTTCTTGAATGAGTCTGAAATATATGAAATAATATTTATTGTAGTATAATTCAGCAAAAAATAAAGTTGCCCGATTTTGATCCAAATTAACACTGCAGTGGTTATGCTATAATATTAAAAAATAATTAAATCTTAATTTCATACCTTATAACATCTCTGATATTTAGATGATAGTGCTTAAATCAGACCCTAGCACCCTTTCCAACTTTTTAACGCACCACTTTTAGGGTAGCTGTGCAGTGTGTTGTATTGATGCTGATGTTTCAAAACTTCGAACAAGTGGCTTTTGAGCTGAAAAATAAATTATATGCATAAACAACTGAAGAGTTTATTTAGGGTTTATATGTTGTCTATTTGGAATAAAATAGTATTTACCAAAATTATAATACATTATTGACAATTAAGTTTTGACAAAAAAGAGAACAATGAATTAATGAGCTTTTTCATTGTTAATTGTTGTTTAATGGTCTTACTGACCTCGGTTCGCTTTTTAAATACCAACAACGAAACCACCCACCATTACGCGGACTATAACAAGCGGTTGCCTAGCAAGATACGCCCACTTTAAAATATACTTTCTGTTTTAACGCAGGCAGAAACTCTAACATTACTTAGGTCTAATCCAAGTTCTCATCAATATAAATGTTCACACCAAATTTGATTCAAATCAGATGAAACCTAGTCTCTTTTGCATTTACTAGGTCATTTTCATGAGTTTGGACTAAGTCAAGGGCAATAACTCAAATATAGTTCATCGAAAAATAGTAAATATTGAACTCATTCAAGATTTCACCAATAAAGATGATCACATCAAATTTCATTCAAATCAGATAAAAACGGTATTATCTATCGCAATCACAAGCCAATTTCGCAGTGTTTTGACTAAGACAAGTGCAAAAACTCATCAATATAAATGATCACAGCAAGTTTCATTCAAATCCGATAAAAACTGTAGTCTCTATCATGTTCACAAGCCAATTTTGACGCGTTTTGACTAAGTCAAGTGCAATAACTCAAAAAACGTTCATCGAAATATCGCCAATTTCAAACTTGTCCTAGATCTCATCAATATAAATGATCACAGCAAGTTTCATTCAAATTCGATGAAAACTGTAGTCTCTATCGCGTTCACAAGCCAATTTTGACGCATTTTGACTAAGTCAAGTGCGATAACTCAAAAATCGTTCATCGAAAAATCGCCAATTTCGAACTTGTCCGAGATCTCATCATTATAAATGATCACAGCAAGTTTCATTCAAATCCGATGAAAACTGTAGTCTCTATCACGTTCACAAGCAATTGTGGACCGACGGACGGACAGGGGTGACGACAATATACGACCACATTATAATGTGGGCGTATAAAAATCATGTTAAAATAACAGTGATACTGGTGATTTCTTAAGTTACCGTTTTAACCAAAATCTCCGATCTGACAGTTCAGAGATTATTTACCCATTTATATATTTTTTTGTACAGATTACGTACTTGCTAATTAAGATAAAATGTACCGAATTAACAGACTGGATGATCAAAACAAAAGATCAACGACATTTCAGACATGACGTACATATCTATTCTGATACCCTATAGCGTGGGAATTCCGGTCATAAATAGCCTAATTACGAGGAATACCAGTTAAAACGGTAACATGTCAAATCAGTAACAAACTTTAATAGTTTAAACGGTAACAAGTCTACCAAATCGGTGACAAAAATTTTCGGTTAAAGCGGTAACAACTCCGCTAAAACGGTTACAAATATTTTAGAAAATAATAAGATAAATTATTTTGTATAATTCTTTAATATTTAGTATAAACATTTCGTAATAATACAATAATTATGCACATAATAGTCCACTATCCGCCCGTAGTTGAGTTGTTAAATTCCCGCCCGTCTAAATCCAAATATTGGAGAGTGGACTAGGCAGTAAGCGAGATCAGCCGTAACAGGGTTTCGGTAAATCTACGCCCGATTAAACGATTAACAAACCAATTAATTAATAACGAAAACACAATTACTGATACGTGTGATCGGCACTTCTTTTAAACCGAGATCAGCGGTAATGTACCTGTCCGATGCCCGACTTATGAAATTTTGTTTATCGGCACATTTTATGAATAGCGTTGCACTTGTTTGACAGTCTGTTTGGAATTTGCGGCGTTCAAACCAAATTTCTGTTCCCGTTTTGATGGACTTGTTACCGTTTAAACTATTAAAATTTGTTACCGATTTAACTGGATACCATTACGAGTTAATTAATGACATGTGGGACCATCTGGTATTTTTCCCAGTCATTAGAACACCCCTACTTCTATTGATATAAGTTTTAGCGGTCCAATTATGGAATATATATTAGGCCTATATATAGGGCCTATATGAAAATACGGGAATCGATCTTTAAGTAAGAGTTATTTAAGATGAGTTTCATCAAAATTATGCATCCTTGTGGGGTAAAATTACAATAGACTTTATGTTTAACTTACTAAACTATTTAAATTACCTAGATCTTAGGCCTATCATCGAAAATGTACAAAAATATTGCAAGAAACATTTTCAAAAACTTACCTTTTGATGCGCACACTCCGATTATTATTACACTTGTAAAGTGCTAACTGTTTGCCCTTGTTGATTATCACACAAAGTGATTTATTTTCAATCAAATGAAAAAGATATTCCGCCTAAATGTTCATAAAATCACTCACATTTAACTTCCAACTAAATGTATTGAATTCAATATGGCGGATATTTCAGATCTGCAGGTTCTTCCGAAATCAATACGCGGAAAAATATACAAAATGTATTTTAGATACAAGTCGTGTTTTATCTTAATAAACATATATTTTACTAATATACCTATTTGTATAAAAAATGTTGTTATCATATTATAAAACTAAACTAAACAGTATTCTAATATATACGGAACTATTTTTTGTGCGATTGTATACCAAAATGAAACATGTGTGAAGCAAGTAACAGGTGGTCAAACATCAAGTTAAACACTTTAATTAACGGATTAAGAGACTTATCAACTTCACACTTGACTACCCTAAACATACACTCTATTGTCAAATCTAATAGACGAATTACTGTTACAGCTCTATTTATATGATGGTGATATTGTTTACCAAGACTGAAATTTTTTATAACTATATATGTTATAGATTAAATATCCAAAAAAAAAAAAAATTCAGTTCATAAGTCTTGAAGCCTTGGGCTTTTTTCATTATGTTAAGGCTAAATTTCAATTCAATATGGCGGCTTCCGTACTTCAAATACACTCTAAGCACACCACTAAATATTGTAGCTACAAGATCAAAAAAGGAAAGCTGTCCTTTAAATCTTTTATCGATAGAAAGTATACCTATATTATAATATAGAATGGATGAATATAATGATAATCTAAAATGTTATGTATCACAATTAGAGACGGTTTGTAAACATGTAGGCCTATTATAGTAAATGAATATTTAAATATATATAAACTTCGGCTTTTGAATTGTGTTACGGCTATTTCAATTTAAGGTGACGGCTAAATCATTCCATGATGCTGTCATGAATAGATATGTAAATATAGTTATTTATTTAGGCCTTAATCGGCGGCCATCTTGGAAATAAAAAATATTGAAAATCTACTTCCACAGAATTTCGGGAAATGTTTTCTAGATTGGTGATCAGAAAAATTTTCAAAATCGGTCCATAATCCTCAGATCCTTTTTTGAATGGCGTGAAGGCTAAATTTCAATTCAAGATGGCGGCTTCCGGTTGAATGATATCGACAAAATTTTTTCGCCAATTTCCCCTGATTTTTTATAAGAATCTATACTGTAAATTTCAAAACGATCGGATGGATAGTTTTCGAGATAAAAAAATTAGGCCTTAATCGGCGGCCATCTTGGAAACCAAAAAATTGAAAATCTGTTCCCTAGGAATTATCCGTATTGTTTTCTAGATTGATAATCAGAAAAAAAATTCAAAATCGGTCCATAATCCTCAGAGCCTTAGGCTTTTGAATGGCATCAAGGCTAAATTTCATTTCAAGATGGCGGCTTCATCGTTTCATGATGCTGTCTTGAATAGATATGTAAATATGATTATTTATTTGACGAGTATTTAATGTATACGTAGATAATATCGACAAGTTTAAGTTACTTGACAAGCATTAAGTGATGTACAACTGCATAAGACGCCAGATTATAATCCTCACAGTCTTAGACTTTGGCGTCAAAGCTAATTTAAGATGGCGACTTCCGATTTGATGATATCGACAAAATTTTTTCGCCATACTCGCCCGATTTTTAATATGAACATATACTTTGAATTTCAAAACGATCGGATCAATAGTTTTCAAGATAAAAAAATTAGGCCTTAATCTGCGGCCATCTTGGAAATAAAATATATTGAAAATCTACTTGCACAGACTTTTCCGCATTGTTTTCTAGATTGATAATCCGAAAAAATATTCAAAATCGGTCCATATTCCTCAGAGCCCGAGGCTTTTGAATGGCGTCAAGGCTAAATTTCGATTCAACATGGCGGCGTCCGGTTGAATGATATCGGCAAAATCTTTTCGCCAATTTCCCCAGATTTTTTATATGAATCTATACTGTAAATTTCAAAACGATCGGATCAATAGTTTTCGAGATGAAAAAATTAGGCCTTAATCGGCGGCCATCTTGAAAATCAAAAAATTGAAAATCTGTTCCCAAGGAATTTTCCGCATTGCCTTCTAGATTGATAATCAGAAAAAAATTTCAAAATCGGTCCATAATCCTCGGAGCCTTAGGCTTTTGAATGAAGTCAAGGCTAAATTTCAATTCAAGATGGCGGCTTCCGGTTAAATGATATCGACAAAATTTTTTCGCCATTTTCCCCCGACTTTTAATAAGAATCTATACTGTAAATTTCAAAACGATCGGATTTATAGTTTTCGAGATACAAAAAATGGGCCTAAATTTCAATTCAAAATGGCGGCGCTTCCGTTGACACCTGA